>JAKSZT010053761.1:81534-123048 GCA_026826555.1 Tolypeutes matacus | reverse complement strand
AAATAAAACTTTTTCGCCCCGCCCGCGGCTCCAAATGGCCGTTTTATTTTTTTTTCCCTAACCGCGGGGCTCAGCCGCCTGTGCCAACCTCCACCAGCAGCCTCAAAACTCACGAATCTCCACCGTTCGGTCCACGCCGCCGATCTGCGCAGATAGATGTCCCAAGCTTCTCACTCCACGCGTGCACAGCACAGACCCCCGGGCAGGACCCCGTCCACAATCCGCCTTGCTCTGGGAGCTTGCAGTGTGCGCCCTCCTACACTAACGCCATCTTGCGTCCTCCCAAAAAAAATATTTTTAAAAAATTTTTTGACCTTTTGCTTTTCATCACTACAATATCTTGTGTTCAGTCTGTACCGTGGCACCTTCCCCCTCTCTTTCCCCAGTGTCTCAAAATTTTTCACTTTGTTTTCAAAGAAATTTTAGGTTACAGCAAAGTCACACACAGAATATAGGAGATTCTCATATACCTAACATCCTCCCCCTTTCCTCTCCCCCCCCCATATTAATACCTTTTTATATGTGGATGGTAGCATTGTTATAACTGATATATAAATAATGAAACATAGCTACAAAACATTGTCAATGGTTTACACTATGGTTTACATTTTAGACCATACACTTTTATAAATCTTGATGATATTTACCATGTCCAGTGTCCATCACTATATGGTAATGAAGAACATTTCCACTGACCACTAAATTCCCCGTTTAGGAATCTATTCTATTCCTCCCACCCCATCCCTCTGGGGCCAACGACAACCCTCTGACTTGACTCGTTGGTTGACAAGATTCCTGGTTACATGCAACAAGATGTCTTGACACACTTATTTGTCCTCCCCTACTAGGGACTGCCCTTGCTCTTGAGAGACTCCCGTCTGTCTATTTCTGAACAAACTGGTCCTCCCAATTATGGGAGTCCAACTACTTCCCACCCATTATGTGGGTCTTTACCCACTGATACAACACATTATGACAGAATGAACATTCACAGTCCCTAGAAACCTAATCTAGGTGCATCCTATCCTGAATGCTCCCCCCTACGAACACCCTAAAGCAGTGACCCTTCCTTATCATTTTGCCATAAGAGCATTCCCACATCTGTACTTTCAAACTCATACCCACAAATCCCCAGTGTTCACCTGGTCCTTCAACCAACCCTTCCCCCAGTATCCTGGTCCTTCTGACCCACCTTTCCCAATCTATCCTCCTGTCAACCCAGCACCACCCAACCCAGTAATATCACTACCCTCCTCTCCTATCTCTTCAATACACAACTACACTCTATCACTTTACCATAGATTACATCCATATGGGTGATGGCTCACAACTTTCTCTTTTCTTTCTATTTCTTATAAACCTATCTTACAGACAATAGCTCCCTGAGACTGCTCAATTTCCTTAATTCATATCAGTGAAGTCACGTACTGTTCATCCTTCAATGCCTGGCTTTCTTCACGCATCATTATGTCTTCAAGATTCATCCATGTTATTCCCATGTGTTAGCACTTTATTCCTTCTTACAGCTGAGTAATATTCCATTGTATGTATGTACCACATTTTGTTTATCCATTCATCTGTTGATGAGCACCTGGGTTGATTCCAACTTTTGGTAAGAGTGAATAATGCCGCTATGAACATTGGTGTTCATATATCTGTTTGTATCTTTGCTTTAAATTCTTCAGGATATATAACCATCAGTGGAATCGCTGGATAATATGGAAGTTCTATAGTTAGTTTTTTGGGGAAATGCCAAACTGTCATCCATACTGGCTGGACCATTCTACAATCCCACCAGCAGTGCATGAAAGTTCCCATTCCTCCACATCCTCTCCAAAACTTATAGTCTGCTGCTTTTTTAATAGCCACCATTCTAATGGGTGTAAGATAGTATCGTTGTAGTTTTGATTTGCATTTCCCTAATAGCTAGCGATGTCGAGCATCTTTACATGTGCTTTTTAGCCATTTGTATTTCTTCCTTGGAGAAATGTCTTTTCAGGTCACTTGCCCATTTTTTAAATGGGTTGTTTGTCCTATTATTTTCGAGGGGTAGGATTTATTCATGTATGCAGGATATTAGGGTCCTATCAGATACATGGTTGCCAAATATTTTCTCTGATTGGGTGGGCTGCCATTTTACTTTCTTGATAATGTACTTTGAGGTACAGAAGTATTTAATTTTGAAGAGATCTCATTTATCTATTTTTTTCCTTTTGCTGCCCATGCTTTGGATGTGAAGTTCAAGAAACCATTTCCTATTACAAAGTCCTTTAGATGCTTCCCTACATTATCTTCCAAGGTCTTTATGGTCTTGGCTCTTATATTTAGATCTTTGATCCATCTTGAGCTGATTTTTGTAGAAGCTGTGGGATGGTGTTCCTCTCCCATTCTTTTGCATATGGATATCCAGTTCACCAAGCACCATTTTTTGAAGAAGCCCTTCTCTCCCAACTGAGTGGGCTTGATGGCCTTGTCGAATATCAGATGACTGTATATGTGAGGATCTATATCAGAACTCTCAATTCAGTTCCATTGGTCAGGATGTCTATCCTTGTGCTTATACCATGCAGGTTGACTACTGCAGCTTTGCAATGTTTTAATGTCAGGTAGTGTGGTACCTCCAACTTCTAATTTTTCTTTTTCATTATGTCTTTGGTGATTCAGGGCCACTTACTCTTCCAAATAAATTTTGTAGTTCATTTTTCCAATTCCTTAAAAAATATAGTGTTGATTTTTATTGGGATTGCATTAAATATGTAGATTAGTTGGGGTAGGATAGACATCTTGATGATGTTTAGTCTTCCTATCAATGAACAGGGAATATCTTCCATTTATTTAAATCTTCTTTGATTTCCTTTAACAGTGTTGTGTAGTTTTCTGTATGTAAGTACTTTACATCTTTAGTTAGATTTATTCCTAGGTATTTGATACGTTTAGTTACTATTGTAAATGATATTTTTTTCTTGATTTCCTCCTCAGATTGCTCACTATTGGTGTACCTAAATGCTACTGATTTTTGAGCATTGATTATAAGGCCTCTGACTTTAATGAACTCCTTTATAAGTTCTAGAAGCTTTGTTATATATTTCTCAGGGCTTTATATGTATAGGATCATGTCATCTGAAAATAGTGAAATTTTTACTTCTTCCTTTCCAATTTGGATGCCTTTTATATCTTTTTCTTGCCTCAGTTCTTGAGCAAGTACTTCTAAGACAATGTTAAATAGGAGTGGTGATAGTGGGCAACCTTTTCTTGTTACTGATCTCTGAGGGAAAGCTTTTAGAATTTCACTATTAAAGATGATGTTGGCCCTGGGTTTTTCATATATACCCTTCAACATGTTCAGAAAGCTTCCTTCTATTTCTATCTTTTGAAGGTTTTTGTCAGGAAAGAGTGCTGTATTTTGTTGAATGCTTTTTCTGCATTTGTAGAGAAAATAATGTGATTTTTCTCTTTCAATCCATTTATGTGGTGTATTACATTGATTGTTTATCTTATGTTGAACCATCCTTGCAAACCCGGGATTAAAACCACTTGATCATGGTATATAATTCGTTTGTTATGCTGTTGGATGTGATTAGCAAGTATTTTGTTGAGGATTTTAGCATCTAGGTTCATTAGAGAGGTTGGTCTGTAATTTTCCTTTCTCTTGGCATCTTTGTTTGCCTTTGGTATTAGGGTAATTTTGGCTTCATAGAATGAGTTAGGAAATGTTCCTTCTACTTCTATTTTTAGGAAGAGCTTAAGCAGGATTAGTGTTAGTTCCTTCTGGAATATTTGGTAGAATTCACCTGTGAATCCATCTGGTCCTATACTCCTCTTAGTTGGGAGGTTTTTGATGATGGAGTCTATCTCTTTACTTGTAATTGGGCTGCTGTGTTTATCAATTTCTTCTTTTGTTAATGTAGGCTGCTTGTGTGTTTCTAGGAATTTGTCCATTTCCTCTAAATTATCATTCTTGTTGGCATATAATATTTCAAAATATCCTCTTATGATACTCTATATCTGTGGGGTCAGTGGTGATATCCCCTTCTGCATTTCTTATTTTGTATATTTGCATCTGCTTTCTCTTTTTCTTTGTTGGTCTGGCTAAAGGTGTGTCAATTTTATTGATCTTCTTGAAAAACCACCTTTTTGTTTTGTTTATTTTTTCTGGTGCTTTCTTATTTTCTATTCATTTAGTTCTGCTTTAACCTTTGTTATTTCCTTCTTTATACTTCCTCTGGGGTTAGTTGGTTGTTGTTTTTCCAATTCCTCCTGGTGTGCAGTTAGGTCATCAATGTTAGCTCTTTCTTCTTTTTTGATATAAACAGTTTTGGTTATGAATTTCCCTCTCAGTACAACTTTGGCTGCATCCCATAGGTTTTGATATGTTGTGTTGTCATTTTCATTCATTTCAAGGTAGTTACTGATTTCTTCTGAGATTTCCTCCTTGACCCACTGTTTGTCTAAGAGTGTGTTATTTAACTTCCATATCTTTGTGCCCAATCTGTTTCTCTGGCCCTTACTGATTTCTAATTTCATTCCATTGTGGTCAGAGAAATTACTATGTATAATCTCAATCTTTCTAAATTCATTGAGAGTTGTTCTGTGGCCTAGCATATAGTCTATCTTGGAGTATGACCCATGTGCACTCAAGGAGAATGTATATACCACTGTATTTGGGTGTAACATTCTGTATATGTCTATTAGGTCCAGATCCTCTAATGTATTATAAAGATTTTTTGTTTCTTTATTGATTCTCTACCAAGATGTTCTGTCTAATGGTGATAATGGTGTATTAAAGTCCCTCACTCTAATTGTAGAGGCATCTACTTCTCCACTTATTCTTTCCAGTGTTTGCCTCATATATTTTGAGGTACCCTGATTAGGTGCATAAATGTTTATGATTGTTCTTTCTTCTTGGAAGATTACCCCGTTTACTAATATATAGTGTCAATCTTTTTCTCTTACAATAGTTTTGTATTTAAAGTCTATTTTGTCCAACATTAGTATAGCTTCTTCCACCCTTTTTTGTTTGTTATTTGCTTATAAAATTGTTTTCCAGCCATTCACGTTCAGCTTTTTTGAATCCCTGGATCTAAGGTGGGTTTCTTATAGACAAGATAGAGATGGATCATATTTCTTTATCCATTCTGCCAATCTGTGTCTCTTGTCCTGTGTGTTTAATCCAGTCACATTCAGTATTATTACTCTCAAGGAATTTCTTATATCAGCTATAATTTCTTTGGGTTTATGTATACTGTATGATTTTTTTTTTCCCTTTTTGTCTTTTTAGTTGTTCTTACAGTCTCCTCCAACTCTCTGTCTCCTGGTTTTTGCTTTCAACCTGTGGAACTTCCTTTAGTATTTTTTGAAAGGCAGGTTTCTTATTGGCATATTCTCTTAATTTCTGTTTATCTGTGAACATTTTGAACTCTCCATCATTTTTGAATGCCAGTTTTGCTGGATAGAGAATTCGTGACTGGAAATTTTATTCTTTGAGTACCTTGACGATGCCATACCACTGTCTTCTGCCTCCATGGTGTCAGATGAGAAATCAGCACTTAATCTTATTGAGCTTCCCATATATGTGATGGTTTTCTTTTCTCTTGCTGCCTTGAATATTTTCTCTTTGTCTTGAGCAATGGACATTTTGGCAAGTATATGTCATGGAGTAGGCCTGTTAGGATTTATACTGCTTGGGGTGTGCTGTGCTTCCTAAACATGTACGTCTATTTCCCTCAATAGGGTTGGGAAGTTTTCAGCCATTATTTCCTTCAACACTACTTCTGTTCCCTTTCCCTCCTCTTCTCCCTCTGGGATGCCTACAATGCATATGTTTATGTGTTTTGTGTTGTTGGTTAAATCCCTAAGTCCCTGCTGGATTTTTTCTATCTTTTCATCTATCTATTCTACTATCTGTTTGATTTCAGATGTATTGTCTTCCACATCACTAATTTTTTCTTCTGTCTGTTCAAATCTGCTGCTGTGTGATTCCCATGTCTTTTTGATTTCTTGGATTGTGCCGTTCATCACCATCATATCCGTTATCTTTTTTGCATATGTTTACAATTTCTTCAGTATGTTCTCCCAGTGTCTTCTTAATATCCTTAATCTCTCCCTTCACTTCTTTAAGTTGGTCCATGATATTTGTTTGGAAAGCTTTGATTAGTTGTTCAATGTTCTGTATCACTTCCTTGTTTTTAGTTTGTTCATTGAACTGGTCCATGTTTTCCTGTTTCTCAGTGTGGTTTGTAATTTTTTCTTGCTCTCTAGTCATCATTTTATCTTGATGATTTTATTCAGATGATTAGCTTCTCTCTCTGCTCTAGAGTTTTGTTTAGCTGCTGATTTTGTGCGTGTGTTAAGTATTCTCTTTGATACTTTGTTCTTCTTGTTCTATTTCCTTGCTGTTTTCTATGTTTTCTTCAAGGAAAAAGATTAGGGCCAGAGAAATAAAAAGATGTAAGAAAAGAAAAAAGATTATAGAAAAAAATAATAATAGTTAGAAGAGGGGCCATATAAGACTTAATAAAATGAATATTTAACTTGTGTAAGCAGTGTAGAGTAATAGGAATAAAAATGGAATACCTACAGTGAAATGGGAAATTCAATTGAGAAAAAATATAGAATGATTTAAAAAGCCAGAATGATGAAGAGAGAGAGAAAGAGAAAAGAAAGGACAGAAAGAAAAAAGTTAACTAAAAAAATAAAGAAAATGGAATAGACAAGATAGAAATTGAAGCCAGTAAAGTTGAGGACTATTTTAAAAAGTTGGAATGTAAGCAACACAACAGAAAGCAGAAGATAGAAAGATGAAGGAAGGAAAAAAGATAGCATTGGTAGACAAAATCAGTATACACAGAAAATGGGAAATCAAGGAAGTAGAAGCACAGCAAAAAAGAACCTAACTAGCAGCACCTAATTTTTTTTTAAATGGGAGGGAGGAATGAGGGAAAGAAAAACAAGAAACAACAACAACAAAAACCCATAGAAAGACACAAGCAAGTAGTCAAACAAAGCTAAGGAAGAGCAGCGTTCCTTCTTGGGCCCTTGTGGAGCCTCTCAGGCTGCCTGTGTTGATCAATCAATTACCCTGCAGCTTCTCTCTGCAGGTTTTGAGGCAGGTTTTAGCAAGTAAACTAAGCTAAAAAAATTTTTTATGTAAACTATTTTTTTTTTTTTTGGCAAAATAATGGACCTAAAAGAAGGTAGTGCAAAAATAATGTCTATGTTTCCCTGCCCTACAGTTTCAGCTGGATGTTAGATATCCCTGTGGATCATCACTGTTAGAGGAGTTAGGAATCAAACCAGGGACTTTATACATTCAAGGCAGAGATTCCTCCACTGAGCTGCCCCTCCAACTGGGTTAGCCAGCTCTTCAGAAAGCTATTCAGTCACTTTAACCTGGGCTGGTTTTACTCTCCAGTGGCAGCCAGATTCAGCAGGCTGTATGAGCAGATCCCCCCTCTCTCTCCTGGTCAGGTTGAGTTCCCTTTTGAAATTCAAATGAGACCCTGATGAGTGAGTTCTCCAAAGTGATTTTTCAAGCCCTTTTAGACCACCCCCTCCTCCCAGGGAACCCTAAATAGGCTCTTGAAAACTTGTTAAGCACTTCCCTCTGCCTGACTCCCTTAAGGAAGTTGAAATTCTGAGGACTCAGTGTGGAACTATTAAATTGGCTGACTCCGCCCTCTCTCCAAGCCTTTGTATCCCAGGGCAGTTAGGTAAATCAGGCTTCCTCATCAGATTTGCCTCTCTCCTCAGCCTGGTGCCACTTCAGGCTGGATAGTGTGCTCCCCAAAGCTCAAAGCAGTTCCGGTAACCAAGCCCACCTAAAGCAAACCCCTCTCTGCCCCTTGCCCAAACCCTCCCACTCTCAGAGAATGCTTCCTCTTGCTGGGTGGCTGGTGGGAGTCAGGACTCACCCTAACTCTTTGTCCTGAGGGTGGGGCTTAGCCATCCATGATTTCCACAGGGCTAAAAACTCAGTTTTATCTTGAGCAATCTATCTCCCTGTTCAGCTCCCTCCAGATCGATGCCCCAAAGACTCCTGCTCTGTGGGCTCCCTGAACAGCTCACTCAGGCTGGATCCTGTCCCCAAGCAGCTGTGTTTTGCGAGAGAGATGGTGATTGCCCACTTAAACTGATGCCATCTTCTTTATGTTGATTTTATCCCACATTATTTCCTTATAATTTTATGTCCGTTCTCAGGAAATATGTCTTTTTGTTGTTCACTTGTATTCTGACCTTCACCTAGCAGGTTGACTATAAAATAATAGTTGAAAGCTAGCACACCTCTCATTGGGATTTAACATATTCTCCTTTCTCTTTTAGATAAAAAAAATCAAATAGATTATCCAGGTCACTATTTTTAGTTCATATTGCTCTTCTGTATATAATATCTAACTATATCATAGAATTAACACAAAATTTGATTTTTAATTTTAATTTTAATTTTTAAAGGTGCTTTAAATTACAGAAAAAATATAAGGGATTCCTACATGCTCCATGCCCTCCCCTTCTTACACCTTCCCACAACAAGAACATCCCTCATTAGTGTGGTATATTTGTCACAATTGATGAACACACATTGAAGCATTGCTTCCAACCATGGGCTACATTTTACACTATAGTTTGCACTCAGTCTTGCACAACCCCGCAGGTTATAACAAAATATACAATGGCTTGTATCTGTCACTGCAATGTCATGCAGGACAATTCCGAAGTCCCAAAAGTGCCCCCCAATTTCACCTATTCTTCTCTCTTCTATCCTTTAGAACCTCTGGTGGCCATTGCCTTTTTATCAATAAGAGTTCTCCCATTGCTAGAATAAAACTAAGTCTATAACAGAATGTTAAAAAATCTAATTTAGTCCATTGTTCATTCTTCAATATTGAGGATTTAGGATGGTTATGTCCACTCTGCTTCTAATTGACAGAAAGCTTAGATCTCATGGGGCAGATGGATGGAATTATCTTGCTTGCAGTTGCAAACACTCTCTGCTCCTTGAGATGGGTGTGGTCCATCATCATCTCCTTGTTAGTTGTCCTGGGTGAGTCCAGTGAACTGGACAGTAGGTTTTGCAGCTCTGTTGAAATTCAGGGATCAACTGGCCCATGGATTCATCAAATATTTAAGTCTCTGGAACATAAATTTATCAAGTATAGTGATAATTATAGGTTCATATAAAAGGGGTGGAAGAACCATATGTAGAGAACTTATAAATGAGTCTAACTCTGTTACACTGGGGAACATAAATTCCAAAGTAAGGCCCACTGGCAGCATGCCAAATTCCTGAGCTGTCTACTCTGCTTATAATTTCTAGATGTCTCTAGAGCCCTCAGGAGCCCCACTATTTTAGTCACCATTTACTCTGGCAGTCAATGAGATCCTGCTTAGACTTGCATAAGTGTAGCCTCTGGAAAGACTTCTCAACTCACTTTAATCTCTTAGCCATAAAAACTCATTTGTATTTACACTTTCCCCCTTTATGTCAAGGTCTTTTTCCAGATGCATTGCTACTTGATGCTTGATAATAATCCCTCAGTGCCAGGAGACTCATACCTGGGAATCATGTCCCACACAAGGGGGAAGGTAGTGCATTTATACACTGAATTTGGCTTAGAGATACTTCACATATGAACAACAAGGGAGCTTTCAGGAGGTAACTCTTAGGCCTTATATAATACTAGGCTAAGTTTCAATTTCACAAGAAAAGGTTCATAAGTACAATCATCAAAATCAAGGGCCTGGTGTAATGGTTTGTCATCCTGAACCGGGTACTGCCCTTGCATTCAGGGGATAATTGCTCTTCTATTAGAGAATGTAGCAGAACTCCCCAGGATGGAAATTCAATATTATTTTGTTTATTGTTTTGATCTCCACACACCTAGACAATGTCGCATGAAAACTTGAATATATTCATATGCCTTAGAGGCATGCCCCAGTTGAACTTCTTCCTATGTACTCCATCACTGACACCTACACTAGTGATCTGTCCCTGCCACTGTTGTGACACTTCTGTGATTCAAAACCTCTCCAGAAAGGAAGCCAAAACAATAACCAAATAAAATTAATAAGAAAATAAAATAATAACTTTAAAAATTAGCCAATAAAATACAAAATTTTTTAAAATTTTGAAATAAAAAAATTTATACATTGTATCTTTCATCATTGTAAGATCGTTTTTTTTGTTTGTTTGTTTGTTTGTTTTTTTCATTTTATCTTCAAAGAAGCTTTAGGATACAGAAAAATGAAATGGAGAATACAGGGGATCCCCATATACCCAATGCCCTCCCCCTTTCCTCTCTTCTCTATTAATACCATTTTACATGCAGGTGGTACATTTCTTACAATTGATGAACAAATATTGAAGCATTTGTTCATATGCTTATGTTATGCTTATGTTATGTTACTATGGTCATTTCTTTGCAGTATGGCTTACATTTTGGATCATGCACTTTTACAAGCTTTTATTTATTTATTAATTATACATTTTTATTTTTAAAATATACTTAGATTACATAAATGTTACATAAAAAATATAGGGAATTCCCATATGCCCTGCTCCCTACCCCTCCCACATTTTTCCACATTAACAACATCCTTCATTATTGTGGTACATTTGTTAAAATTGATGAACACAGTTTGGAGAATTTTCACTAAGCATGAATTATAGTTTACATTGTAGTTTACACTGTCTCCCACACAATTTATAGGTTTTGATTGAATTTTAAGTGGCTTGTATCCATTATTGCAAGATCATGCTGAACAATTCTAATGCCCTAAAAATGTCCTATGTTCCATCTGCAGCTAATCTGTGCATCCATCTCCTATAAATATTATTAAAATTTATCCACTTGGGTTATGTGATGATTTAGCAGAAAATAAACACATTCTCTGTATGGCAGAAAAAGTGTGAAAAAATTTTAACCTGGTAAAATAGTATGAAAATTTACACATAAAGAATAGCAAAGATTAAAACAGAATTTTAAAATGTTGAAATAAGCATTCAATAAGTTTATAATCATCAATAAAAGCAAACTGAAATTTATTAATTTTAAGGAACTATTAAATTCTCACAAAACTAGCAAGGAAAATGAATATTCTTTTACTTTGTTGAATGAAAGATGAATACAAATAAAGTTTTGAAATTTCTTTTTTTCTTAGTTTCCTAGGGCTAGCTTAACAAAGTAACACCAACTAGCTTGCTTAATACATCAGAAATTCATCAGGTGGTTTAATATACCCTCTGGACACTGTAACTCCATTATCAAGGAGCTGTCAAATCCATCCATTGGCTGATGTCTAGAGGGTTATGGCAGAGTCAATTCATGATACAATACAATATCTGCTTCTGGTACATAGCTTGTTCTGTCTCTGTCTTTGTACACATTGACTCTCCTGAAAGGGATGCCAGTTATATTGCCCATTCTTTCAAATTAGTTCCATCATTATTAATGATAGTTTCAAAGATTACTGTTCTAAATAGGATCCCATTCATGGTTATGGGGGTGAGAGCTTTAACATGTTTTACTATGGGAAAAATTCAACCCCTTAAAGGTATCATACTTAGAGTCATGTATATGTTAGTTCTCAGGACTTAAACTTCACGAATTATTCCTCAAGAAATTGTGATGCTATTATAAAAGGAAGAGTAAGTGAATATCCAGAAATTCCTGGTTAATAATAGACAGGGACAAAAATGGACAGATGAGGAGGGTGTTCAATGGTTGGAAGCTACTCCTGGGTGAGGAGCTGGGGTCTTCTCATTGCTATCTAATATTTCCATTGGTAGATGTACACCCATTTTTGCTGATATAGGGATTTTTCTATGATAAATTTATGTTTTTGTGTTACAACCGCCAATATTAAAGAATGCTTCAATGAGCTTTGAAAAGTTGAACACTACCATTGGAAGTAAAATTTGGACTCCCTGATAGCATAAATTATAAAAACCCCAAGTAGGGTAAATATCATCTTGAATTGAATATATGCCCATAGCTCAATTAGTAATTATGGCTAGACAGATAAAATAAATATTTGGCTGGGATTGATATCATATTGATTTTATTCACTATGGGGTTGTTTCTTTTACTGACAGGCTTGCTACAAACATGCAATGGAAAGGAAGGAGAGGCATTTTTTAAATAATTAGAGGTATAGTTAGGAGAGATACAGCTATAGTTGGGCATATATTCAATTCTACCCAATTAGTCCCTTTCATTGCATTTAAGTTGAAGAACCACATATCCTGTAGGTTGTGTTAAAGATTTGTCTATGGCATGACAAATTAGGGTTATTTAGTCCACATCAGTTTATGTAGTTTTGAGATAGTGAGACTTACATTATATTACAGTGTTCAAGTGTTGACTATATGGTGAACATGAGTAAAGAAAAATGGTTTTAAAAGCTGAAGCTAGTGTTCATGATGCAAAGACATGATTTCTGCAAGCACAATTTTAACACATATTTCAATTTATATTAGATCTACTTGTTAAACATGTACTCCTATCAAAGTTATGTATTGAAAAATCATTGCTCTCAAAAATCCCCACAAGGCAAATTAACATACATGTAATAAACCATTTGATATGTTTGAATAAAATATTGGAGAGATAAGCTCTATGAAATATTAGAAAATATTACAAAACTTAAAAATTGAAAAAACTGATTTTGCTGACCACATTTCCATAACTATTTCTACTGCTCTTGTGTGCCAGTTCTCTCTGAAAAATTAATATTCTGAAAATGTGAGGAAATTTATTGATTATTAAATATATGCTGAAAAACTAAGTTGATGGATATTTAGACATAGAGTTGCATACTATATAGCTCACTGAAGGTGAAATTGTAAGTTAAATTTAAAAGGAAAATGCTAACCACTTGAAGGGAAAAATTGAAATAAACAAATAATGGAGCTTAATAAGACATACTTATAACCAAAATTGAAAAACGAAAACTTCATAAATTCTGATATGTAACAGATGATAACAACACAAAAAGATGAGAGATAGTTCATTGATGACTTTGTATTATTAAGTGAATTAATAATAAATGAATATAATTCAGACAAATGTATATGAAAATATGAATACCAGAACCAATATTTGGATAAAACAATCCCTATGGGACTGTTGTGAAAGCAATCTCATAGAAGAACTTTACACATACAATTGCAATTGTATGTAAATAAATAAGTAAATATTTGTTACAATTTTATTGAGTTGACTTTTTCACTTTTAAAATTTATAAAAATTAGACTGTATATAAACTGTATAAAGTAAATTTTGTTGTGAAATAGTTTTGCATATAAATAGCCTTAAACTTACATATTATATGCATAAATCTATTTATGTCTTAAAAGTACGTAACTCAAAATTTAATTCAGAAATATATATAAATAAAAAGCAATGATATCCTTGAACTCATTATTTTAAATTTGGAATGTTTATTAGGAAAAAATCCATAGGAAGTGTGAGTGCTATTCATATATATGTACATGCATATGTGCATGCATATGTGTATGCATCTATATACATACACTTATGTATTCATCTACATACATGTTTGTATATAGATGCATACATATATATACATGCATATCTGAATATATATGTATATATAAATAAATATAAAAGGCCCTATACAATGACTGAGAGGAAATTTTAGAATACTATAATATTTAATAGGATAAATTAGTTCAAGCCTTCAATATTAATGCATGTAACTATGAATCTTTTCTTTCACAAGTTGAAACTTAGTGGTTACCATAAATCCTGAGGGGAAGGATAGGGAAGAATAGACTAGATGGAACAGAGGCCATTTTTAGGGCATTGGAATTGTTCTGCATGATCTTGCAATGATGGATACAAGCCATTATAAATTTTGTCAAAACCTGTAAGTGTTAGGTACAAAATGTAATCCATAATGTAAGCCATTGACCATAGTTAGTAGCAATGCTTCAATATTTGTTTATCAATATGTACCATACTCATGTAAGATGTTATTAAAAGGGGAAAATGTGAGAAGGTGATGGCGTGGGGTATAGGGAAATCCTGTGTTTTTTCTATGTGACTATTCCATAACATAAAGCTTCTTTGAAAATAAAGTGAAAAAATAAAAACCTGGGGGAACATGCAGAAGAAATTGTCACTGTACATAAAATATAACATAGTGTACAATGATGAAAGACATCATGGAAAATTTATTTTTATTTTTCATTTATTTATTTTGGGTATTATTTATTATTATTCTATTTTTAATTATATTTATTTATTTATTTGTTTGTTTGTTTGTTTGTTTATTTATTTATTGTTTTTGGAAGAGGTTTTGGATTGCAGAAAGGTCACAAATGTGGCATAGGATGATCACTGGTGTGGGGCATTGGTGATGGGAGATGTGTGGAAAGGGGTGCACCTGGGGCATTCTTTTATGGACTATGAATATATGTTCTAGTGTCCATGGGGTGTTGTCTCAGTGGGTGGAGACACACACTGTGGCAGTTTGGTATTATTTATGAATTCCAAAATTATATATTGGATTGTGTTTGTAAACTGGTCCATTCCTCTGGGTGTATTGGATTGTAATAGACGCAGAGGTTTCACTTTGACTTTATTAAATCAAGATTAGGGCTTTTATTTGATCATGGCCTACAGCTGTGGACTATATAATTAGATGCTCAATCAAAGACGAGAAGAAAGTACACAGAGAAGGAGTACACAGAGAGTTGAGTTTTGATGCTGGAGCCCTTGGAAGAGAACCAAGCCATTTACCTGATAGTTTGCAGCTGGCCTTGTGGAGAGAGCAGCGCAGCTGAGCCCAGAAACAGATGAGCCCTGAGAAGAGAGATGAGCATTATGCCAGCCTATAGCTGAGATCAGAAGAAGCTGGGACCACAGAGCTGTAAGAGGAAGGAGAAATGTTAAACCCTCACAGACATCACCTGCCATCTTGCATCAACTTGTGGCAACAGACTTGAGTAAGAAAGTACCTCTCATGGCATCTTGAGTTGGACTCTTTAGACTCTGGTAACTATAAGCTTCTAACCCAAATAAATACCCTTTATAAAAGCCAACAGAGTTCTGGTACTTTTCATCAGCACCCCTTTGGCTGACTAATACAAACAGAAACCCAAAAGACTATTGAATTCCTGTTCTGGGAATTCATGCTACATTCTCTAATATAGTGGCAAGAATCCCCTGAATATATGGGCAGTGCCTAGCAAAGGAGGACAGACGAATATGCCAGGCCCTTGACACTCATGATCGTACTTATGAACCATGATCTTGTGAAATCGAAACTTAGCCTAGTATTATATATTACCTAAGAGTTACCTCCTGAAAGCCTCCTTGTTGCTCAAATATATCCTCTTTCTAAGCTGAAATCAGCATATAAATTCACTACCTTATACCCAGCATGGGACTTGACTCCCAGGGATGAGTCTCCCTGGAACTGAGGGTTTATTACCAAGTGCCAACTAGTGATGCATGTGGAAAAAGACCTTGACCAAAGGGGGAAATATTAAATATAAATGAGTAGTTTTTTATCTTTTTATTTTTAAGGAAGCTTTAGATTACATAAATGTTACATCAAAAATATAGGGGATCTCCTAATATTCCACCCCTCCCTATCCCACACTTTCCCCCATTAACAACATCTTTCATTACTGTGGTCCATTTGTTAAAATTGATGAACATATATTGAAATACTGCTACTAACCATGGTTTCTAGTTTACATTATACCTTACATTTGCACTGCACAATTTTATAGAATTTGACAAAATGTATAATGGCCTAACTCCATCACTGTGCTGTCATGAAGGACAATTCCAATGTCCTGAAAATACCAGATGTTGCATCTATTCTTCCCTCTCCTCCCCTCAGAACTTCTGATGGCCTCTGTCTTTATATCAATAATACAAGTTCTTCATTGCTAGAACAATAATAATCTCCTTTAGTCCATAGTTGCATTCCCCCCCCCATATGTTTGTTCATTCCTTAACCTTTTGGGTTTGAGATGGTTATACATACTCTGTTTCGGATAGACAGGGGGCTTATATCCCACGGGCAGATGATTGGAACTGTGTTGCTTGCAGCTATAGATACTCTGATTTTGGGCAAGGTGTTGTCCATCATCATCCTTTTGTTAGTTGCCCTGGGTGAGTCTGATGAAATGGAGAGTAGGTGTTGAAACTATGCTGAGATTCATTGTTCAACCAGCATATGAACTGTCCAAAGATTTAAGTCTGGGATATATATTTAATGAGCATAGAACTAATTATAGTTCAAATAAAAGGGGTAGAAGAGCCATATGTGAGGAAATTATAAATGAGTCTAACTCTGTTACTTTGGGGAGTATATATTCCAAAGTAAGGCCCACTGACAGGATGACAAATTCCTGAGAATGTTTGCCCTGCCTATAGTGGCTGGATGTATCTACAGCCCTCAGGAACCCTGCTGTTTGACACACTGTTTACTTTGGTAGTCAATAAGATCTAACAGAGACGTGCATATGTGTAATCTCTGGAATGAACTCCCAACTCACATTGAAATATTTTAGACATAAATTTCATTTGTAGGGGCAGATGTGGCTCAAATGGTTGGGCTTCCGTCTGCCATATGGAGGGACCTGAGTTCGATCCCCGGGACCTCCCGGTAAAATAAAAATAATAAAAAATATAAAAATTCATTTGTATTTAACATTCCTCCCTTTTGTTCAAGGTCTTTTACCAAATGCATCACTAATTGGTACTTGGTAAAAACCCCTTGGTGCCAGGGAAGCTCATCCCTGAGAGTCATATCTGATAATGGAGATGGGGGGAAAGGTAATACATTTATATACTGATTATGGCTTAGAGGTCACATTTGAGAAACAAGGAGGTTTTCAGGAGGTAACTCTTAGGCAATATATAATATTTTAAACTGACATTTAATTTCACAAGAAAAGGTTCATAAGTACAGCCGTCAGTATCAAGGGCCTGGTGTTATGGTCTGTTCTCCTTGGCTAGGCACTGCCCAAATACTCATGGGATTCTCAGCACGTTATTAGAGAATATAGCAGGACATCCCAGGATGAGAATTCAATATTATTTCAGCTATTGTGTGGGTCTCCACCTGCTGAGACAATGCCCCATGACCACTTGATCATATACATATGATATAGAGGCAAGCCCTAGGTGCACCCTACCCCCCACATCCCTCATTACAGATACCCCACACTAGTGATCATACCATGCCACTGTTGTAGACCTTCTCTAATTCAAAATCTTCTCCAAATAAAGCCAAAAAATAAATAAATAAAAACAATAAGAAAATTAATAATTATCATAAAATAACAAAATACAGAAATAAAAAATGAAAAAGACAAAAAGATTTTTTCATTGTGTCTTCATCACAATAAGTTCTGTTATCTTTTATGTACACATATTAGTTTGTTTGTTTTTTTCAGAGAGTTCAAACCACTTTAATACCAGAACATGGTTAAAAAAAAAAAAAAACTTGCAGCCATTTTAAGTAGCTGGTAGACTTTTTAATATAATATCATTAAATGGTACCATTCAGTGTTCTGAGAGGTGAAGGAAAAATGTAAAAAGTATAGGGTTTTTTTTTTTGTCTTGTTTTTTAAATAACAAACTTTCAGAGAGAAAACTAAAAAAAAAAAAGTTCAACACAATGAAACATGCAAATATCCATCCACAGAGAGTTTGGTAACAAATTACAATGTGTTTGTAGAAAAACTACTATGCAGACATTTAAATAATGATGCAATACAACATTTCCCTGAACTGGAAAGATGTCCAGGTTACACTGTTAAGTTTAAAAAATAAAGGTGGTAAAATTATATATATGCACGTAGAAAAAAGACTAGAAAATAAATATAGTATATCAGTGTGGTAGTACCGTGAATGACTATTTTCTTCTTATTATATATCTTTTGTATATTTTTGATAAGAATAAAGCCAATGGAAGCCTCTTATTTTAGTTTTTTTTCCTAAAGAAAAATTAATGAATATTACCATGCTTAACTCATTTTCAGGTTAAAATGCTATAAAACTAAAATCAGGTAGGAGGAGTGGGGACATTTCTGGAATGGTGGAATAAGGAACTCCAAAAATCAACTCATCCATAAAAGTAAAAAGAACACTGAATTTATGGATTCAACACAATTCCAATAACATTCCAACAGCCTTCTTTGCAGAAATGGAAGTCAATCATCAAACTTATTTGGAAGGATTAGGGGCTCAAATAGCCAAAAACATCTTGAAAAAGAACAATGAAGTTTAAAGATTCATACTTCCTCATTTTAAAACTTATTACAAATCTACAGTGGTCAAAATAACATGGTACTGGCACAAGGATAGATATATAGAACAATGTAATTGAATTGAGATTTCAGAAACAGACCTTCACATCTATGTTGGTGGGAATGCAAAATGGCACAGCCACCATGGAAGACAGTCCGGTGGTTCCTTGGAAAGTTAGGTACAGAATTAGCATGTGACCCGGCAATCCCACCCCTAGGCATTATATCCAAAAGATCCGAAAGCAGCAACTAGAACAGACATTTGCACACCAATGTTCATGAAGGTATTATTCACAATTGTGAAAAAGTGGAAGCAACCCAAGTGTCCATCAACTAATGAATGGACAATTAAAATGTAGCTTATACATTCAATGAAATATTATTCAGCCATAAAAAGGAAAAAAGTTATGATACATGTTCAACATGGATGAACCCTGAAGACATCATGTTGAGCGAAAAAAGCCAGACACAGTACAAACACTAATTCCACTGACATGAAAGAATTAGAATAAGCAAATTCAAAGTCAGAACTAGAATACAGGTTATCAGAGACTGGAGTGGGTTAGAGAATGGGAAGCTAATGCTTAATTGGTAGAGAATTTTTGATGTGGGTGATGGAAAAGTTGTGGTAATGGAGGAAGGAGTTGGTAACACAACACTGTGAATGTAATTAACAGCTCTGAATTATATAAGTGAATGTGGTTAAAAGGGGAAATGTTAAGTTGTATATACAGTACTAAAATTAAATTAAAAAAAAAAAAATCCATGGAAGTGCACAACACAATGAACCCTAAGTTAAACCACAGTCTATAGTCAATAGTACAATTATTAAAATGTGTTTTCATCAATTTTAACACAATGTTATAACTGTCATCAAATGTACCACACCAATAAGGTGTTAATAATAGGGTAGTATATGGGAATCCTGTATTTTATGCATGGTTGTTCTGTAAACCCACAACTTCTATAATTATTTAAAAAAAAAAAAAAAGCTTATTTGGGTCAGAATATGGGAAAGTTGTGGTAATGGAGGATGGTGTTGGTAGTACAATACCATGAATATAACTGAAACCACTGAATTATATATCTGAATTAGTCAAAAAGGGAAAGTTTAGGTTGTATATATGTTACTAAAATAAAAATAAAAACCAAAATACATGAAGCAAAAACTGACAGAATTGAAGGGAAAAAAATAGACAGTTTTACAATAATAGTTGGAGACACCAAATTCCACTTTTAATAATGGATAGAACAAACAGAAAATTAACAAGGAAACAGACGACTTGAAAAACATCATAAACCAACTAGACCTAACAGTTACTCTTCTCATGTGTACATGGAACACTCCTCAGCACAGAACACATGCTAGGCCACAACACAAGCCTCAACTAATTTAAATTTAAAAGGACTGAAGTCATACAAACCAATTAAATGAAATCAGAAATCAGCAACAGAAATAAATTTGGGAAATTCACAAATATGTGGAAACTAAAGAACACACTCCCAAACAACCAATGGGTCAAAAAGAAAATCACAATGGAAATCAGAAAATACTGAGATGAATAAAAAAATAAATAAAACAAAAAATTTATGAATTATAGAAAAGCAGTACTTAGAAGGAAATGAACAGCTTTAGAGACCTACATTAATAAAGAAGAAAGACTTTCAAATCAATAACCTAACCTTCCACCTTAAGAAACTCGTAAAAGAAGAACTAAACACAAAGCTAGCAGAAAGGAGGAAATAACAAAAACCAGATCAGAAATAAAAAAAGAGAATAGGAAAATTAATGCAAAAAAATAATGATAGCAGAAGTTGGTTCTTTGAAAAGATAAAACTGACAAACACTACTAGACTGAAAAAAGTTTTTTAATTTTTAAATTACTAATGTCAGCATGAAACAGCTCAAGTGGTTGAGTGCCTGCTTCCCATGTATGAGGTCCTGAGTTCGATCCCTGGCACCTCCTAAAAACAAACAAACAAACAAACATACGAAAAAACCAACTCTCACTGGGAAGCAGATGTATCTCAGTGGTTTAGTGCCTGCTGCTTCCCATGTACGAGGTTCTGGGTTCAGTCCCCAATACCTCCTTATTAAAAAAAAATAAAAAAAGGTAATGAAACAGGACATCACCATTGACCTTACCAAAATAAAAGAGAATATAAGGAAACACTATGAACAACTGTATGCCAACAAATAGGATAAGCTACATAAAAAAGGAAAAGTTCCTAGAAAACACAAACTCTCATTTTTAAAGGACAGTTTTGCCAGTATCTCAACTGTATCATACCACTGAGTAGTCGCCTCCATTAATTTCTGATGAGAAATCAGCACTTAGCCTTACTGTGTTTTCCTTGAGTTTTAGCCTAGGAATTCAAGGGTGGTTCAACACAAGAAAATCAACCAATGTAACACACCACATAAACGAATCAAAGGGGAAAACCTACGTGATCATCTCGCTTAATGCACACAAGGCACTCCACAAAACCCAGCATCCCCTTTTTTTTTTTTTTTTTTTGTAATTATCTAGTTTTTTTTGAGCAGCAATGAATCATTTATATATATATATATATATACACACATACATTACATTTCTCAATTAAATGTACTGGATACATATAAAATATTTTTTGAATCAAACAATGTTACACAATATATTTGGTTCATAGTAACGCATTCATACAGTATTTGTCCTTTTGTGTCTGGCTTGCTTCGCTGAACAAAATGTCCTCCAGGTTCATCCATGTTGCCACATGCTTTACGACTTCATTTCTTCTTACAGCTGCACAATACTCCATCATGTGAATAGACCACAGTTTGTTTATCCATTCATCTGTTGATGGACACCTGGGTTGCCTCCAACCTTTGGCAATGGTGAACAATGTTGCCATGAACATCGGTGTGCAGATGTCCGCTCATGTCACTGCTCTCAGTTTTTCCGGGTACATACCCAGCAGTGGTATTGCCGGGTCACATGGCAAGTCTATATTCAACTTCTTTAGGAAGTGCCAAACAGTCCTCCATAGTGGCTGCACCATTCTGCATTCCCACCAACAGTGAAGAAGTGTTCCTATCTCTCCACATCCTCTCCAACACTTGTAGTTCTCTGTCTTTTTAATAGTGGCCATTCTGATAGGTGTGAAATGATATCTCATTGTAGTTTTGATTTGCATTTCCCTAATCATGAGTGATGTTGCGCATTTCTTCATGTGTTGTTTTTTTTTTGCCATTTGTATTTCTTCTTTGGAGAAATGTCTATTCAAGTCTTTTGCCCATTTTTTAATTGGGTCATTTGTCTTTTTATTGTTGAGCTATAACATCTCTTTATATATCCTGGTATATTAAACCCTTACAAGATATGTGATTTCCAAGTATTTTTTCCCACTTAGTTGGCTGCCTTTTCACCCTTTTGACAAAGTCCTGTGAGGTACAAAAGTGTTTAATTTTCAGGAGGTCCCATTTATCTATTTTTTCCTTTGTTGCACGTGCTTTGGGTGTAAGGTCCAAGAAACCACCACCTACTACAAGGTTTTGAAGATGTTTCTCTATATTTTCTTCTAGTAGTTTTATGGTCCTGGTTTTTATATTTAGAGCTTTGATCCATTTTGAGTTGATTTTTGTATAAAGGGTGAAAAAGGGGTCCTGTCCTCTTTCATTCTTTTGGTTATAGATATCCAGTTCTCCCAACACCATTTGTTGAAGAGAATGTTTTTTTCTATTAGTGTGGGCTTGGTAGGTTTGTAAAAAACCAGTTGACTGTATAGGTGAGGATTTATTTCTGGGTTCTCAATTCTATTCCACTGATCAATGTGTCTATCTTTATGCCAATACCATGCTGTTTTAACCACTGTAGCTTTGTAATATGTTTCAAGGTCAGGCAGTGAAATTCCTCCCACGTCGCTCTTCTTTTTTAGAACATCATCCTTTCTTAATAAAAACACTTGGAAAGATAGGAATAGAAGGAAGCTTCAGTTTTGTCTGCAATAATGGTAAGATTTTTTCCATTCTCCTTAGCCTCCTGCTTTTCTCCTAAAAGTGGTAGTCGATGAACAAAATCACCAGGAAAGCTCTGTGTTTTAAAGAGTTCACTGCAGTTCTGGAACAATTTTGATGATGTTTGGTATTTCCCAGACAAGCCTCTTTTTTCCTTAAGGTTTCCAAATATGTCTCTTCTTCTTCTGACTTAAAGTTGAAGATTTCATTGTAACAGTCAGGACTTTTCAGATACCAGGTTACATTCAAAGATCGATCACAGGGTCTCCATCAAATTTCAGGAAGATAGTGGTATTTTTGAAGAGGATCTTTCCAAAACTAAAATAATTTTTCCCCGACGGTATCGGCATGTGCAACTTGGCTCTATCGGCAGCAGCGACAGTCATTGGTCCTGCACCAAAAAGCGACAATGGGGCTGGTTGAGCCCCAAAAAGAAGAAGAATGACAGGCAGCACCTGAAGCCACGCAGCCATCGCCATCTTCACAACCATGGAGTGCCCACCGAAAGCATTTCACCTTCTTCTGGTCCGTCCCGCCCTCTTCCGGCTTTGCTCTGGGGGCGGGATCATCCGGGTCCTCCCACATATTTTTATCACTAAGAGATTTCAAAGTGTTTTGTAAAGTCATTCCAGAGGTTATGCTTATGCAAGTCTCAAAAGAATCTCATTTTTGGCCACAGTAAACAGAACCTCAAGCAGGGCTGTCCCTGAAGACTTTAGAACATCTACCAGGTATTCTTAACCAGGGATCCACAGTCCTCCAATAGGTCCGTGGAAAGATTTCAGGAAGTCTATGAGTTTGAATTAATTTTGAATAATCCTAAAATTTAATTTAAAGACATGCCAATGTTGAGTGCCATAAAACTGTCTGCTGCTTCATTCTGAGAAGGGGTCTGTGGTTTTTACCTGACTGACAAAGGGATCTGTGGAACTAAAAAGGTTAAGAGCCCCTGATCTAGACACTATAGGCATGGCAGACATTCTCGGGAATTTGGCACCCTGTCAGTGGGCCTTACCTTTGAAAATATGTTCCCTGATGTATCAAAGTTAGGCTCATTTATAACTCCCCTACAAATGGCTGTTCTGCCCCTTTTATTTGAACCTATAATTATCACTTTGCTCCTTAAATATATGTCCCAGAGATTTAATCTTCAGTCCATTCATATGCCACTTGAATCCTGAATCTCTGCAGATTTGCAACACCTATACTCCAGTTCATTGTACTGGCCCAGGACAACTAACAAAAGGATGATGATAGACAACACTTACCCCAAAAAAAAGAGAGTATCTACAAATGCAAGCAAGACAATTCCATCCATCTGCCCCATAGGATATAAGCCCATTCTCAATCAGAAACAGAGTAGGCATCAGCATCCTAAATTCCTCAAGACTGATGAATGAACAAACATAAGGCAGAAATGCAACTATGGATTAAAGTATATTTTATTATTCTAGCAATGGAAGAATATAACATTGATATAAAGTCCATTGTCCTCAAAATTTCTAAGGTGTGGGAGAGGGAAGAATAGAACATGGGGCATTTTTGTGACATTGGAATTGTTCTGTGTTATGTTGTAATGTCAGACACAGACCATTACACATTTTGTCAAAACCTATAAAAATATCTGTTGCATAGTGTAAAGTATAATGTAAACTAGAGATCATGGTTAGTAGCAAGTTTTCAATATGTGTTCATCAATTGTAACAAATGTACTATACTAAAGAAAGATGTTAATGGGGAAAGTGTGGGAGGGTGCGGGAGTAGGATATATGGGAATCCCCCTATGCTTTCAATGTATCACTTATGTAATCTAAAACTTCTTTAAATATATAATAAAATTTTTTAAAAAACATACAAAACAGACACTTGTGTTCTCTTTTTTTCTAAACTTGAAAATTTTGTGTCTTCTGACATAGAGCATTCTATTTAATATTTTTGTGAAGCTCAAATAACCTCACCAGGAAGGGGTTATCTAATCCATTATCATTTCATCAAGAGTAAATGAAGGAATTTGTCCATGAGTTGTCTCCAGAAAAGTAGTAGTTTTGTTTTTTTGTTGTTTTTTTCTTTTTGGTATGCTGTTTATCTCTGTTATAGTAATAAAGTTCTGTCTCAGAAGTCCATCTTTTTATGCCTTATTCTTGAGTGATATCAGAAATTTCTTGAGGGCTTTAGCTACCTCTTTGTTTCGAAGACTATAGATGAGAGGATTGAGCATGGGAGTGACAATGGTGTAACAGATAGACACTACTTCATCCTGCTCAGCTGTATGATAGGCTTTCTGTAGAAAGTACTTGGTGATGGCTGTTCCATAGAAGAGAGACACCACAATCATATGGGAAGAACAGGTTTCCAAAGACTTTCTTATCCGTAAGTTTGAACCTAATCTCAAAACTGTAGAAAGTATCTGCCCATATGAGGCCATAATGACAGATATTGGAAAGAAGGAAAGCAACACTACTGACATAAAGCCCATTTTCATAAATAGATGTATCAGCACAAACAAATTTCAGGAGAGCTGGGATCTCACAAAAGAAATGATGAGTTTCCAAAAAGGAGAGGTAAGGGAGATTCAGAGTATATATGACATGGACCAAGGCATTGAGCAGTGAACCCAGCCAGGTGCCAGCCATCATGAAGGCACAGACTTTAGGGTGCATGAAGACTGAGTAATGGAGAAGATGGCATATAGCCACATAGTGGTCATAAGTCATGACTGCCAGGAGAAGGCACCCAGATCCAACAAGGGCTGTGAAGAGAAAAAGCTGAATTTCACAGTTCACAAAGGAAATAGTATTTTTCATAGATAGGTAATTAGCAGCTATCTTGGGGCCAATAGTGGAATAGTGGAGCTATACAAGAGGTTCATGATGGAAAGTTGGGTGAGAAGAAAGTACATAGGTGTATGGAGTCGTGAGTCCAACCAAATGAGAATAATCATCATAATATTGCCAACAGCGTTACAATAAACACAGGGAGAAGATGGGATTGCGGACTTGAACGTGGTGAAGTAGTCCCAGGAGAACAAACTCAATTCCTCTGATCGGATTAGTCCATCTCCACATTCTTTATCTCCTAATTCATTATCCTGGATAGATTAGAAAAATATTTAGTCCCACCACAAATTGCGACAACTGCCTTTGCAATGTTCCAACAACTATCTCTTTCCTACTTGCACTGATATATATATATATTACATGTTTCAACTATTTTAAAATATAACATTTTACTGCAAAATGGTTCTCATTATTATTGCACTGTCAACACATGCTACTTTAAAATATTTTTATCCAAAATTACCAAGGTACTAAATTCTTAGTATTTTAAGGATATACACATAGATCTCTTCAAATTTTGATATAATTAATAAGTAGAATTTGAATAAAATTAAATTGCATACATTTCTATATAATCTCTGTCCCTCTATTGTTCATATATGTCTCTTTATCTATTTCTCTCTCTCCCTATAGATAGATAGATAGATAGATAGATAGATAGATAGATAGATGATAGATAGATAGATATAGATATATCAATTAATTTATCTATTATATATATATCTGTATCTTTATCTGTATTTCCTGCTGTACATACATCTATACTCATATCTATATCTACAAATCTATATATTTATTTCTATTTCTATAGTCTTTATATATGGATAGATCTAAACAGACAATTGAAAACATTCTCTGGTTTTGTGTAGTCCTGATTTGCAAGAGCTGGAGACTGTGAGAATGAGATACCATTCATAAGATATCTTATATAAAATTATGTGAAATATGTTAGTTGTTTTCAATTTGCTACTTTACCCTAATAACATATCTGAAAGAGATACCTTCCTTAGGCTCAAAAGGCAAGTTTGATTTTCAGAGAGATCAAATATGTTTGTATATGTAGACAGTAGTTAACTAAACAAGATCATAATCACATATAAATGTTTCTAAGTTATCTGTTTTTGTTTTTTGTTTTTTGTTTTTTGTTTTTTGTTTTGCTTAAGCATTTTACCTAATGTGGCCTCTTAAGGTGGAATCTTATCTTCACTTTAAAATAAAAATAGGTAAGTGTATCTTTATTTTTTAATAATTGGATAGCTGAAAACAACAAACCATCCAAAGAGGACCAAAAGAAGCCCAGTAGCAAACAAGATGCCTGCTGTATGACATTCAGAAATTTGACTATATATACTCAAAAGACTTGTTAATATGACAAACTACAAAAACAATAGAAATGAATGAACATGAAAATGATGCTATTGGTAATATAGTTTGGCCAGAAGGCTTGGGGATATTTTTCATCTGTACTTAAACCAGTAGAATTCTGTATGAAGACAAACAAAGAGTTCTTAGTCCAAAGTGGCATTAACTTATTCTGAAGGGGAGGAATGTAAAGAACCTTGATTGACTCATATGTTATTTTGTGGAAATAAGAATTATGTGGGTAATTTAGTTAAATTTGTTAATGTTCAGGCAATACATTATTGAAATCTTCAAAATTTAGGTTATATTAAACACTACATGTATGAAAAATCAAAAAACAAATTTCACACAACACAGAAAATGACAAGTCTCTTTCCTGGAAAAATGTGGTTGGAGTCACTGGTTGCCACAGTCTATATCTACTTATGTCTTATGGTTGGAAGCATACACATTTATTCTGATGCTCCAAATAGGAAAATCTATATATTGCACCTAATTGATATTGGCCCCTTAAGGAGTATGACCTTTGGTTATAAAAATATTACATCATATTATTTAGGTTTATTTTATGGTGTATTATCATACATCATTTACTTCTTCTCCAACAAATACTGAGAGAAATACAAAACTGAACAGCAGAAAGTAATTCAAAACACTGAGATTCATTACTTTAGCTTAAACTCAGGGAAGTTTCTCACTGATAAGTATAAATGAGCTCTAATTTATGTTTCAATAATTTAATTTTTAATTCAAAATTAAATTTTATAAATTCATATAAAATAATTCTAAAATAAACTCAATTAAAATGTAAAATATGTAGTATTTAAAAAATCAAAATACACATGTTGTTTGTTTCAGTTTTATTTCAGTTGATTGAAGAAAATTGAGAACTTATTTAATCTATTGAAACATTGTTTTCAAACAAGTTAATGCAATTAAAGAAACAAAATCCCTAATTCAGGATTCATTTTGAATTTTTCTTACACTGTAATCTTATTACCTGTGTTTAAAATGTTTTTCATTCACAAAATCACATCAACAGACACACAAAGCTGTTGGGATTTTGAGAGTGAGTCAATTTTATTGCTTCCAAATATAATTGCTTTACTGGGCATAATGTATATATATCTTGCATGGGGTTGGTTATTCTCAATCAGTGACACATATGTCAAGTAAAGAAATGCAGGTGCATACTAGGTAAAATATAAGGAATATAGAGTAGTTAATTATTAAAAGCTTCTCTTTTATATCTTGAATCATCTCTTAGTTTGATGTCCTCTCTCCTACTAAATGGTTTACAGAACTATCAAGAGAAGTTTGATGTAAAGGCAGTGACCACCAGAGGTTCTGAGGGGTGGGAGAGGGAAGAACAGGTGTAATATGGGAGCATTTTCAGGAAACTGGATTTGTCCTACATAATATTGCAGTGATGGACAAAGGCCATTGTATATATTTTCTTTTTTTTCTTTTTTAAAATTTTCCTGTGGGTAAAAATCAAATTTTTCACAATACAAACCAATATTTGTAAAATGATATATAGATATATATGCATATATGTGCATTTGTTTACATAAATTTTTTTTCATATATATTTTAAAAGATGCTTAGATTACATAAACGTTACACAAAAATTACAGGGATTCCCATGATCTCCACCTCCCATACCTCCCATAATATCTCACATAAACATCTTTCATTAGTGTAGTACATCACCTGCAATGTATATACACATCCTGGAGGTTTCCCACTAAGTATGGAACATAGTTCACATTGTAGACCACACTCTCTCACACACAGTTCTGCATGGTATATGCTGATGTAAAATGACCTATATCTGTCATTGTAATGTCACTCAGGATAATTTCCAAGTCCTGAGGAAACCCCTGTACTACAACTGCTTTTCCCTTCCCTTCCCTGAAAGCATCTAGGGGCCACTGGCTCCACCTCATTGTTATAATTTCTTCCATTACTTGAATCACAATATGTCTACAACAGAATACCATTAAGTCCACTCTAGTCCATAGCTCTTCCCCCAATCCTGAGGAGTCTGGGATGGTGATGTCCACTCCACCTCCAAGTGAGAGTGGGCTTATATCCCATGGATATGGTGGATGGGATTGTCCTGCCTTTAGCTGCAGGCTCTCTCCATTCTCTGGGATGGCCATTGTCCATCATTGTCTCCTCACCAGGTGACTTGGGTGAGTCCTTTGAGCTGTAGAGTAGGAGTTGCATCTCCACCGAGATTCCAGGCACAGCTGGCACATAGGCAGGACAGAGGCTCCAGTCTCTGGAAGTACACTGAGAAACTCCAGCCTCACATATAGGTTTGAAAAGAAGTGACTGATGGACCATGTGCAGGGAGGACTTATTTGAGTCCAACACTGTCACTCTCATGAGCTCAGATTCCAAAGTAGAGCCCACTGATAAGGCATCAATCTCTGGGGCTATCCCCCCTTATATAGGACCTGGGTGTCTCCAGAGCCCTCAGGAGCCCCCTGTGTGGGGTGATATCCACTTTGGTGTTCTATGAGATCCTACTGAGGTGTGCGTAAGCGTTACCTCTGGGATGACCTCCAGACTATCTTTGAAGTCTCTTAGCCACATGAACTCATTTGTCTTTACCTTTTCCCCCTGTTATTCAAGGTTTTTTTCCAGTCGTGTTTCCAGTTGGCACTTGGTATTGATACCTCGTTGCAGGGAGGTTCATCCCCAGGAGTCATGTCCCAACTTGGGAGGAAGATAATGCATTCATATACCGAGTTTGGCTTAGAAAGAGGCCACATTTGAGCAACAAGGAGGCTCTCAGGTGGCAACCCTTAGGCACCCCATAGCAGTAGGCCAAGTATCAATTCCAAGAGCAAAGACTCATAAGGCTAGTCATCAATAACAAGAACCCAACAGTATATTTTACAATTTAGACGGCACAGTTTAATAATTTTTTATGATATTTACCATGTCCTGTGTCCATTACTGTAAGGTAAAGAAAAACATTTCACATGACCACTATATACCCCATTTGATCTTTTCTGTTCCTTCCACCCCATCCCCCTGGTGCATATAACACTCCCCTGGCTTGACTCATGGGATGACAAGATTCATAGTTATATGCCCTGGGTATTCTAAACTGCCCTTCCTAATCTACCTACCTGTTAAGCCTGCACCACCAAACCCAGTAATATCACTACCCACCTATCCTATCCTTCAATATGCAACTATACTCTATCACTTTACCATAGATTATGTCCATATGGATGATGGCTCACAACTTACTCTTCTCCCTCTCTCCCTTGTTAACCTATCTTTCAGACACTGGTTCTCAGAGACTGCTCACTTTCCTCAATTCAAATCAGTGAATTTGTTCATCCTTCAATGCCTAGTTTGCTTCATTCTACATAAGGTCTTCAATATTCATCAATTTTATTCCATGTGTTAGCACTATATTCCTTCTAACAGCTGAGTAATATTCCATTGTATGTATGTACCACATTTTGCTTATCCATTCATCTGTTGATGGACACCAAGGCTGATTCCAGCTTTTGGCAATTGTGAACAATGCCACTATAAACGATGGTGTGCATATATCTGTTCGTGTCTTTGCTTTCAATTCTTCTGTGTATATACCCACCAGTGGAATTGCTGGTCCATACAGAAGATCTGTTGTTAGTTTCCTGAGGAATCGCGAAAATGTCCTCCACAGTGGCTGGACCATTCCAATATCCCACCAGCAGTGGATGAGGGTTCTTATTCCTCCAAATCACCTCCAACACTTATATTCTGCTGTATTTTTAATAGCTGCCATCTGATGGGTGTAAGATGGTATCTCATTGCGCTTTTGATTTGCATTTCCTTAATAGCTAGCGATGTTGAGCATTTTTTCGTGTGCTTTTTAGCCATTTGTATTTCTTCCTTGGAGAAGTGTCTTTTCAGGTCACTTGCCCATTTTTAAAATGGGTTGTGTCATTTTATTTTCGAGTTGTAGGATTTCTTTATATATGCAGGATATTAGGCTCCTATCAGATATATGGTTGCCAAATATTTTCTCCCATTGGGTAGGCTGCCTTTTTATTTTCTTAATAACATCCTTTGAGGTGCAGAAGTTTTTAATTTTGATGAGATCCTATTTATCTATTTTTTCTCTTGCTGCTTGTGCTTTGCCTGTGAAGTTCATGAAACCATTTCTTATTACAAGGTCCTGTAGATGCTTCCCTACATTATCTTCCAAGGTCTTTATGGTTTTGGCTCTTATATTTAGATCTTTGATCCATCTGGAGCTGATTTTTGTATAAGGTGTGAAATGGTATTCTTCTCTCATTCTTTTGGATATGGATATCCAGTTCTCCAAACACCACTTGTTAAAGAGGCCCTTCACTCGCAACTGAGTGGGCTTGGTGGCCTTGTCAAATATAAGATGTCTGTATATGTGAGGATCTATATCAGAACTCTCAATTCGGTTCCATTGGTCAGTAGGTCTATCCTTGTGCCAATACCATGCAGTTTTGATCACTGTAACTTTGTAGTATGTTTTAAAGTCAGGTAGTGTGATACCTCCAACTTCATTTTTCTTTTTCAATATGTCTTTGACAATTCGGGGCCTCTTGCCTCTCCAAATATATTTTGTGGTTAGTTTTTCCAGTTCCTTAAAAAATACAGTGTTGAATTTTATTGGGATTGCATTAAATTTGTAGATTAGTTTGGGTAGGATAGACATCTTGATGATGTTTAGTATTCTATCCATGAACAGGGAATATTTTTCCATTTATTTAAGTCTTCTTTTATTTCCTTTAACAGTGTTGTGTAGTTTTCTGTATATAAGTCCTTTACATCTTTAGTTAAATTTATTCCTAGGTATTTGATTCTTTTAGTTACTATTGTAAATGGTATTTTTTTCCTGATTTCCTCCTCAGTTTGCTCATTATTGGTGTATAGAAATGCTACTGATTTTTCAGCATTGATCTTATAGCCTGCAACATTACTGAACTCCTTTATAAGTTCTAGAAGCCTTGTTGTAGATTTCTCAGGGCTTTCTATGTATAAGATCATGTCATCTGTGTATAATGAATTTTTTACTTCTTCTTTTCCAGTCTGGATGCCTTTTATGTCCTTTTCTTGTCTCAGTGCTCACGCAAGTAATTCTAAGACAATATTAAATAGGAGTGGTGATAGTGGGCATCCTTGTCTAGTTCCCAATCTCAGAGGGAAGGCTTTTAGGATTTCACCACTGAAAATGATGTTAGCTTTGGGTTTTTCATATATACCCTTTATCATATTCAGAAAGTTTCCATCTATTCCTACCTTTTGTAGTGTTTTTATGAGGAAAGAGTGCTCTATTTTGTTGAATGCTTTTTCTGCATTTATAGAGATGATCATGTGATTTTTTTCTTTCAATCTGTTTATGTGGTGTATTACATTGATTTGATTTTCTTATATTGAACCATCCTTGCATACCCAGGATGAAACACACTTGGTCTTGGTGTATAATCCTTTTGATATGTTATTGAATGCGATTAGCAAGTATTTTGTTGAGGATTTTAGCATCTAGGTTCATTAGAGAAATTGGTCTGTAATTTTCCTTTCTTGTGGTATCTTTATTTGGTTTTGGTATTAGGGTAATCTTAGCATCATAGAATGAGTTATGCAATATTCCTTCTACTTCTATTTTTTGGAAGAGCTTAAGTAGAATTGCTGTAAGCTCCTTCCAGAATGTTTGGTAGAAATCAGCTGTGAAGCCACCTGGTCCTGGACTCTTCTTAGTTGGGAGGTTTTTGATGACTGAGTCTAACTCTTTACTTGTAATTGGACTGTTGAGTTCATCTATTTCTTCTTTCATCAATGTAGGCTGTTTGTGGGTTTCTAGAAACTTGTCCATTTCCTCTAAATTATCATTCTTGTTGGCATATAATTTTTCAAAGTATCCTCTTATGATACTCTTTATTTCTGTGGGGTCAGTAGTGACATCCCCTTGCTCATTCCTTATTTTATGTATTTGTATCTGTTCTCTCTTTTTTTGTTGTTAGTCTGGCTAAGGGTTTGTCAATTTTATTGATATTCTCAAGAACCAACTTTTGGTTTTGTTTATTGTTTCCAGTGCTTTCTTATTCTATATTTCATTTAGTTCTGCTCTAATCTTGGTTATTTCTTTCTTTCTACTTACTTTAGGTTTAGTTTGTTGTTGTTTTTCCAATTCCTCCAAGTGTGCAGTTAGGTCTTCAATTTTAGCTCTTTCTTCTTTCTTAACATATGAATTTATGGCTATGAACTTCCTTCTCAGGACTGCTTTCGCTGCATCCCATAGGTTTTGATATGTTGTGTTGTCATTTTCATTAGTTTCAAGGTAGTTACTGATTCTTTTGAGATTTCCTCTCTGACCCACTGCTTGTCTAAGAGTGTGTTGTTTAACTTCCATATCCTTGTGCCTAACCTGTTTCTCTGGCCCTTGGTGATTTCCAATTTCATTCTGTTGTGGTCAGAGAAATTACTTTGTATAATCTCAATCTTTCTGAATTCATTGAGAGTTGTTCTGTGGCCTAGGATATGGTCTATTTTGGAGTATGTTCCATGTGCACTCGAGAAGAATGTAAATCCTGCTGTATTTGGGTGTAATTTTCTGTATATGTCTATTAAGTCCAGGTCTTCTAATGTATTGTTGAGTGCCTTTGTTTCTTTATTGATTCTCTGTCTAGATGTTCTGTCTAATGATGATAATGGTGTCTTAAATTTTGCCGCTATACTTGTAGAGGCATTTATTTCTCCATCTAGTTTTTCCAGAGTTTGCCTCATGTATTTTGAGGCACCCTGATTAGGTGCATAAATGTTTATGATTGTTCTCTCTTCTTGAGAGATTACCCCTTTTACTAATATATAGTGTCCATCTTTGTCTCTAACAATAGTTTTGCACTTAAAGTCTATTTTGTCTGATATTAGAAAAGCTACTCCTGCCCTTTTTTGGCTATTGTTAGCTTGTAAAATTGTTTTCTAGTCATTCACTTTCAGCTTCCTTGAATCCCTGGGTCAAAGTTGGGTTTCTTGTAGACAGCATATAGATGGATCATATTTCCTTATCCATTCTGTCAATCTGTATCTCTTGATTGGTGAATTTAAACCATTAACATTCAGTGTTATTACTCACAATGAGTTTCTTACTTCAGCCTTTTTTTCTTTGGGCTAATGTATGTCATATGTTGTTTTGTTTCTTTTTTTGTCTTTTTAGTTGTTTTTAAACTCTCTCTCCCTTGTTTTTTCCTTTCAACTTGTAGAACTTCCTTTAGTATTTCTTGAAGTGCAAGTTTTTTATTGACATACTCTCTTAATTTCTGTTTATCTGTGAATATTTTGAACTCTTCATCATTTTTGAATGCCAGTTTTGCTGGATAGAGGATTCATGGCTGGAAATTTTTTTCTTTTAGTGTCTTGACTATGTCATACCACTCTCTTCTTGCCTCCATGATTTCAGCTGAGAAATCAGCACTTAATCTTATTGTGCTTCCCTTGTACTTGATAGTTCTCTTTTCTCTTGCTGCCTTGAGTATTTTCTCTTTGTCTTGAGCATTGGACATTTTGACAAGTATATGCCTTGGAGTTGGCCTGTTGGGATTTATACTATTTGGGGTGTGCTGTGCTTCCTGGATCTGCACGTTCATCTCTCTCAATAGGGTTGGGAAGTTTTCAGCCATTATTTCCTTCAACACTCCTTCTGTTCCCTTTCCCTTCTCTTCTCCTTCTGGAATGCCCATAATGGGTATGTTTGTGTGTTTTGTGTTGTCAGTTAATTCCCTGTGTCCCTGCTGGATTTTTAAAAATCTTTTTGTCTATCTGTTCTACTATCTGCTTGATTTCAGATGTATTGTCTTCCACATCACTAATTTTTTCTTCTGACTGTTCAAATCTGCTGTTATGTGAATCCTGTGTCTTTTTGATTTCTTTGATTGTGCCATTGATCACCATCAGATCCATTATCTTTTTGCGTATGTTTACAATTTCTTCAGTATGTTCTCCCATTGTCTTCTTAATATCCTTAATCTCTTCCTTCACTTCTTTAAGTTGGCCCATGATATTTGTTTGGAAAGCTTTGATTAGTTGTTCACTGTTCTGCATCACTTCCTGGTTTTTAGTTTGTTCATTGGACTGGTCCATGTCTTCCTGTTTCTTAGTGTGGTTTGTAATTTTTTGCTGCCCTCTAGTCATCATTTTATCTTGATGGGTTTATTCAGTTCATTAGCTTCTCTCTCTGCTCTAGAGTTTTATTTAGCTGGTGGTTCTGCGTGTGTGTTAAGTTTTCTCTTTGACACTTTTTCTTCTTATTTTATTTCCTTGGTTCTTTCTATGTTCCCTTGAAGACAAAAGATTAGGGCCAGAGGAATCAAAAGATGTGAGAAAGGATGAAGGGTAATAGTAATATTGATAAAAGTTAGAAGAGGGGCCAAATACAACTTAATGAAATGAATATTTAACTCATGTAGGCAGTGTAGAGTAATAGGAAAAAAAATGGAGTACCTACAATGGACTGGGAAACCAAATAGAGGAATATATATATATAATGATTTAGAAGGCTAGAATTATGAGGGGGAAGAGAAAGAGTAAAGAAAGAGCTGAAAGGAAAAAGTTAATATTAATTTAAAAAGAAGAAAACAAAATAGAATACAAATTGACACCTGTGGCATTTTGATGTAATTATGAATTCCAAAATTATAATTGAATCATGCTTGTAAACTGATCTGTTAATCTGGGCATGATTAGGTTAGGATTAGGGCATTGAGCCCCACCCCTTGGTGGGTGGGGAATTGAATATAAAAGGCAAGGCAAAGGACAGTTGCAGCAGTCTTTTGAGAAGCAGTTTTGATATTGGAGAAAAGGCCCCAGGAGAAGAGAAGCAAGCCGTTCGCCTGATCGTCTACTGCTGACCTTGTGGAGGAAACAGGAGCTAAGCCCGGAGAAAAATGCAGCCCCAGGAAGAGAGGAACCCCAGAAGCCTGAACCCTGGCAAATGCCGGCAACTGTCTTCCTCTAACATGTGGCAATGGACTGTGGTGAGAGAAGAAACTTAATGCTTTATGGCCTGGTATCTGTGGACTTCTACCCCAAATAAATACCCTTTATAAAGACCAACCCATTTTTGGTATTTCACATTAGCACCCCTTTGGCTGACTAATACAACACCCTTAAGTTGTGGGCATATGAAAAAATGTGATATATAAGAGCCACAACAGAAAGCAGACGATAGAAAGATGAAGGAAGGATAAGAGATAGTTTGGAAAAACAAAATCAATATAGGCAGAGAATGGGAAATCACTGAAGAAGCAGCACAGCAAAGGTAAGCTAGCAGCACCTAAATTTTAAAAAATGAAAGAAAAAAGGAAGTGGGGAGGAAAGAGGAAAGAAAAGCAAGAGACAACAAATAAACAGAGAAAAACCAAACAACCACACAGGCAAGCAGTCAAACAAAGCTAAGGAGAATCAGTGTTCCTACTAGGATCCTCTCAGCCTGCTTGTGTTTAACAATCATTTTCCCTGCAGGGTTCTATCTGCAGGTTTTGAAGCAGCTTTTAGCTATTAAACTAAATTAAAAAGAAGAATTTATTTTTCATTTTTTAAAGTGACTGTCTCTTTTTTTTTTTTTTTTTTTTTTTTTTTTCAAAATACAGGACCCAAAATAAGTCCTCTTCTAGACCACCCCCTTCACCAAGGGGAACCTAACTAGGCTCGTGGAAATTAATCAAGCACTTCCTGCTTCCTGGACTCCTCAGAGGAGCTGAAGCTCTGATGCTAGTCAGTGCAAAACTATAAAAACGGCCGACTCCGCCCCTTCTGGAGCCAAGCCTCAGTGTCACTGGGCTGCTGGGTAAATGAGGTTTCCTCAGCAGATTCGCCTCTCCCTTCAGCCTGGCACTGCTCCAAGCCAGGTTATCTGCTCCCCCAAGCTATGAGAGGGTCCAGGCAGCCAAATAGATGGTAAAGAATGCCCTCTCCACCTTCTGTCAGAACTTTCCCTCTCTTGGAGAGTGCTCCCTCTCCCCAGCTTGGCAGGGTTTGGGGCTTATCCTTGGGCAGCTAGGTAAACCAACTCCCTCAGCAGATTTACCCCTCCCCTCTGCTGGGTGATGATTCAATCCAGCTGTTTTGTTCACCCAAGCTGCAAGGGGTTCCAGGCAGCCAAATCCACAGGAAGGTAGGCTCTCTCACCCCTTTGCCAGAGCCCTCCCACTCTCAGAGAACTCTCCCTCTCACCAGGCCCTGTCACCCAGTTGCTGGGCCAGGAGTCGCGGCTCAAACTGGCTTTTTTTTTTTTTTCCTAAAGTTGGGGCTCAGCCGTCTGTGTTAACCACCACAGGCAGGCTTAAAACTCACTAATCTCTGCCGATCAGTCCACGCTGTTGATCTATGCAGATAGATGTCCCAAGTTTCTCGCTTCATGCCCCCACAGCTCATTGTATATATTTTCATAACTTACAAAGTTTCAGGTGACAAAGTGTAAACTATAATGTAAAGTATATTCCATGGTTAGTAGCAATGCTTCAAAATGTGTTCATCAATTGTAACAAACATACCACACTAATAAAGTTTGTTGTTAATATGGGAAAGTATCAGAGGGGAAAGGAGTGAGGCTTATAGAAATCCCTCATATTTTTTATGTAACATTTATGTAATCTAAAGCTTCTTTAAAAATAAAAAATAAAAATTACTTATACAAAAATAGACATTTAACAGTAAGAATATTGGAGACTGGATAACTACTAATTGCCTATTCTTCCTTCTTTACCAACAAATAGCTTGATGTATGATTCTATAGAGTGGTAAGCACTTAGGAAACGAACATTTGCTGTAAATCCATATGTAAGGAGGTAGACATTATCACATACTGTGACTCTTTATATTAACATAAAGAGTTTCCTTATATTGTTGAAGTGATTTTCACAAAAGATAATTCATATACTTTTGCATATTTTGCTGAAAAGATTATTTTTCTCATCAGTATATGGATATATATTTAGCACTTTTTAATAACTTTCAAATAACTGTTTTAATCTGAAGATGAATTTATTCATTTCAAGAAACTAATAGGAATTTAGAATATGAAAGAATCAAAGGCCCATCTTTCTTTACCTCAACTGGTTAACTTGTACTTTTTTACATCCTATGCACAATAAATCTCACAAATACCCATTCACATATGCCTAAAAACTCCGGTGGATGAAAAATTTATTTTTTGCCTAATATGATATTTCCTATATTATCATATCAAATTATTATGCAATATTTTCATTTAAAAAGTCAAAATTAATTTACTTCAAGTAAAAATTATTTTAATTTGAATACACAAAAGCAAATAAACAAATAATATCTTCTACTGCCTATCATATAATTACTTATTAAATATGAGTTAATGATATATTTTTATAATTCAAAGATTGTTTGAGACAATATTTCTTTCAATTGTTACTCAAGAACCATGAAGGATATATAGCATTGAACACATGCGGTAAATGGATAAAACTACTATATAAGAGCTGCTCGATTTCACCTAAATTTATAATGACTAGATACAGATTTCATTATTATGTAAGATTTCTTTTATCTCTGCTGCAAAAGCATGGCTTATGCTTATACTGTTGAATGAATTAACTACTCACATCAGAAAAACATTATTATCATGCCTATTTTCATACAATATTTATTGGATTAGAAGTATATCTTATTTTCTTTCCAGCAGTACCAACAATAGACTAACTTACCTTTTATATTTTTTTCTCAAGATATCACCAAAAAACTTTCTATGTAAAAGGAAATGTTGCACAAAATGTAGCCAGAGGGGTTCATCTTCCTTTGCTATCAAGGCCATATATAACCATGAAATTAAGAAGGTTAAATACAACACAAAGTACTCTACTACAGAGGTTTGGTCAAATTTACAATTCTACCTAAACTGTCCTCAGAGAAAATGCCCCTTGTCTGTGCTTCTGTTTCCTTAGGTAGACCAAGCACAATTACGCTATTGCCCTTCAAATGCCAAAATTAGGCAAGTCTGTTCTCTTGGAAACAAGCAAAAGATATAACATTCAGTCACATAAGCATTCATTTATCAGCCCCTGCTAACTTCATATGAGAAAGGGAATATCGCAGTGGTGAAATCCTAGGACATAATTCAACACTTTATGCCTTGGATCCAGAATGAGTGGATTTCTCTCCTGGCATCACCACTTACCAGTAATTTTGGCATGTTAATTTTCTTTCCTCTGGTTCTTCATCTACAAAATGAGAATGATAAGAGCATGCTTATTATAAGGTTTTGTGAGGATAAAGTGAATAGATTAATGCAAGCTTCATGGAACAGTGCTAGGTTTGGAGAGATGCTAAATGTTTCACAATATGAGGCTGATTTTTGATATTTTAGATTGGTATAATTATGAGTGAAAATTGATCCATAATGTATAATTTAATTTCTCCTGGAGGTATCAACAAATCCACAAATGAGAAAATTGAATAAAGAGAAACATTTTATTTAATGAACTATATGTGTGACTCCATTAATATGTTGAATATGAGGCATCATTTAAAAATAACAAAAATATAAATGTACGTACATTGTGTATACACACGGTGCATGCTTTAGATATACAAAGAAAGTTTCTTGGTCTATATCATTTTGAATTATTCATCACCTTTGCTATTTATTTGTACACTTATGCAACTGGACAAATTTCATTACAAGTCTCTGAGCTTTCTAATACCCACACAATGTATAATCATTGTTTCTATGTATGTGGGGATGTAATGATCTATAACATTCCCAAGACTTGTGTGTGGTTACAGAAAGAAATCTCCAGCTGTGTATGGGATACTGAGGAAGTTACATTAAGACAGAGTTGATTTTAAGGTCCTTGTGGTGTATGTGATTATTAAACTAATTTAAAATTTCATTGAGTACTTATGTGCTACTCAGAGCTACAAATGCTTTATGTTTATAGCAAATTCTCAGACTTTCCAATGTCCCTCTTTGGAAGGTAGTATGAATAAGACTTGAATTTCTCAAATTTAGAAGTTGCTTAATTTCACCCAGATAGCAAGTAGTAGAGCCGAAAGTTGATCATATGTATACCACTGCAGTGCCTGTGTTCTTCCTGGTCATGTTTTAGAGCCACACAATACTAAATACACCACCAAAGATTTGGGTTTAGCATTTTTCTACTCTACTAAGAAAATTGTAAAAGATAGGGTTAAAATGCAAATACAAGTGGCCAAAAAGCAAATGAAAAAATGTGCAACATCACTAGCTATTAGGGAAAGGCAGATCAAAACTACAATAAGATATCATTTCACACCTTACAGAATGGCCTCTATTAAAAATAAATAAATAAAGACATACCCGTACTGGAGAGGATGTGGAGAAATAAGAACACTCCTTCACTGTTGGTGTGAATGTAGAATGTGCAGCCTCTGTGGAAGACAATTTGGCGGTGCCTCAAGAAGATTATTATAGAACTGATAGCTGGAAAATATGCTTATTAAGAATTTCCTCATTTAAGCAGCTTGGAAAATTGGAATTATAATTGAGATCATTTACTTGTAATCTAATTTTAAAAGTTTACACTTTGCACTTAGTTTCTCTTAAGGATATTAACCAGCCCTTTCAGTTTTTTTTCAAGGCCAGGTTAGATTAATTAATAAATTATAAGAAATAGATAGTGTAGCAACCAACATTTATAAATGTAAATAATAATTCTAATATAATATAATTTAATTATAACATAATTATAATTTTTATAATACAGCTTTATTGGACATAATAATCTCTAAGAATGAAATAAATTATTGGTTTAGTTATATAATTTCCATTTAGGCCATAATTCTTTCTGGATAATCAAATTCCTATTTAGGAATTCTTCACATCTTATTGGAATGAATTACAGCAGATTACAATATGCCAACTCATAATTTAATTAGGCAGAAAAACTCAAAATCTTGTTCAACAGTAGTCATGCTAACTCGTTATTGATCCCGATAGATTATTTTAATTAATGAGTATGCATAGGGATGAAAAATGAAGTATCCAAAAAAATATCTCTTCTCAAGTCCTCGATTAAAAGCAAGTGTTTATTTTATATGAAGAAACTTACAGAATATTTATCACAGGAACAATTTGCTAGTTGAGTAATTATAGTTTATATACTATAAAATTGTTATTTTACATTTATCTGGTCTATTCCAGCACTTTTTTGGTTAATATTTGCATAGAATAACTTTGTCCAACCTTCTACTTTTAACCTGGTTGCGTTGTGTTCTTACATCTGAGGTGGGTCTATTGTAGACAACATTTAGATGGAACATACTTTTTTATCCATTCTGTGATGGTTAGGCTAATATGTCAACACAGCCAGGTAATTGTGCTCAGGTGTTTGGTCAAGGAGGCACTGGGCTAATTGTAATACAAGGACATTTATGGACTTTAGTCACCAGTGAGTTTAATGCATAGATAGCCGATTATATCTATATCAATCAGGGAGATTGCCTTCAGTAATGAGTGATGCTTTATCCAATCAGTTGAGTACCTTAAAGGGGAAGTGATTTTAACATTCACAGAGAATTTCCCAGCTCATCTTTGGACAGCCAACATCTCTCAGAAATTCATCAAGGACCTTCATTGGGCTTTCATTGAAGGCCCTTGTTTGCAGCCTGCCTGTAGAACCTGAACTTGTGCATTCCCACGGTCATGTGAGAGACTCATAAAATCTCATATTATTGACAGATGTCTACTGTTGATTCTGCTTCCCTAGAGTACCCTGACTAATACATATTCTATCAGTTTATGTCTTTTGATTGGGGTGTTCAATTCAGTAACATTCTGTGTTATTACTGTAAAGGAATTACTTCATCCATTTTGCCTTTCAGTTCTCTTTTGTCATACAGTTCTATTGTCTGTCTTCTTATCCTTTAGTTTACCCTTCCTATTAATCTTCATTCCTAAACTCTTCTCCAAATCTCTCACTCTTGCTTTTTCCTTTCAGGCTGTAGCACCCCCTTTAGTATCTTTTTTTTTTTTT
>JAKSZT010053761.1:46004-81434 GCA_026826555.1 Tolypeutes matacus | reverse complement strand
TATGCATATATGTGTATTTGCTTACAAAAATGTTATTTATATATATATATATATATACATATATTTTAAGAGGTGCTTAGATTACCCAAAATATTACACGGAACCCACTGGGATTCCCATGTTGCCAACCTCCCACACCTCCCACCACATCCCACACAAACATCTCCCACAGTGTGGCCCACCAACCTCAATGAACTTACACATCCTGGAGCCTTGCCACCAACCATAGACCACAGTTCACACTGTAGACCACACTCTCTCCCACTCATTTCTGAGTGGTATGTGCTGATTTAAAATGGCCTACATCCATCCTTTAGTATCTTTTGTAAAAGGCCTTTTGGTAACATATTCTCTCAGGTTTTGTTGTGTGTGAAGACTTGAACTCACCCTCATTTTTGAAGGTCATCTTTGCTGGATACAGAATTCTTGGCTGGCAGTTTTTCTCTTTCAGTACCTTAAATACACCATACCACTTTCACCTCTCCTCCATGGTTTCTGATGAGAGGTCTGCACTTAGCCTTATCACATTTCCTTTTTATGTGATGTTTTGCTTTTATTTTGCTTTTTTCAGAATCCTCTATCTCTGATATTTGTATTTATGATAGTAGTTGTCTCAGGGTAGGTCTATACAAATTTATTCTGTTTGGAGTCTGTTATCCTTCTTGAATATTGATATTTATGTCCTTCATAAGGGTTGGGAAGTCTTCAGTCATTATTTCCTCAAATATTCTTTCTGTCCATTATCCATTCTCTTCTCCTTCTGGAACACCAATAATGTGAATGTTTGAGCATTTTGCATTGTCATTCAATTCTCTGAGGTGCTGTTACATTTTTTCCATTCTCTTCTCTTTCTGTACTCCTGTCTTTTCCCATTCAGATATTGTCTTTGGAGTCACTAATTCTGTCTTCAAGCAATTAAAATCTGCTCCTATGTGCCCTTAATGTATTCTTAATCTCATCTATTTTGTCTTTCATTTCCATGAGGTCTGTTACTTTTCTTTGTAGACTTTGAAATTGTTCTGTACGCTCTCCCATTGTCCTCTTAATATCCTTTACTTCTTTAGTCATCTTTTCTATAAATCTTTGATGTTATTTAAGATAGTTGTGTGATTATCACTGATTGTCTTATACCCTGGATCTCTTCAGGATATTTGGTTTGTTCTTTTGGCTGGGCCATCTCTCCTGTTTCCTGGTATAGCTCATAATTTTTTGCTGATATCTAGGCATCAGAATATACTGGTGAATTTACTTTAATGGCCAGTTTCTCTCATAGCTTTTCTTTGATATTTGGTTCAACTTATTCTCAGTCTTTAAAATTGCCCAGCTTAAGTTTTCAGTATCAGGCCAGAGACCCACGGGTGGGGCACATATTTTCTCCCAGGGATAAAGAAATTGTGATACAGAAATTGTGAAGTTTTGGCCATGCAATTTACAGACCAGCCAGCAGATGGTGCTAGTTAGTAAACCTCCAGAGTGGAGATTCAAAATGGGCTCTGTTGGCTGAATTGACTGAAGAAAAGCAGCCCGACCTCCCCTCTCTTTTCTCTTGAAAGAGGTGACAGGAAGGAAGGTGTCTGTTCCTCTCAGTTGGCCATAGTGTGTCAGCTTAATATCTTGGGGGTAGGGGGAGGGGAGCCCTTCCCAGCTACTGTGAGGGCTTGGTAATGCATGTTTGTCATTTCAACCTCTTTGTCTCTCTGCCGCTTACCCTCCAGGGAGTTGAGTAGCTCTGTCCTGGTCTGCTGATCTCCAAAGACAGCTGTCCCTTAGACAGCTTTTGCTTCTTTCTCCATTGTTGTTTGTGAGAATATTCAGCTCTGCTTTTAGTCTTCCACCATCTTCCCACAACCCTCCCAGACCTTTCAGTTTTGCTTACAGGAATAAGCCAACATCTCAAAGCAAACCCGAACAGAAAGGTGTCAGGAGCTCTTTATGATCCAGGAAATCTGTAACTTCTCTCAGAGACAAAATCTTGATATCCTTGAGCTGTTGGCTGAGAAAGGAGTCATGAAGACCTTGCTAAATTGTGGTTAGTTAGCTGCTGAAATCAAAGCTACGTTTGATGTGCTTTAGACAATGCAATACTGAGAAACTGCTCATACCCCCTTTTTCTTTGCCTTTAAAATCCCTTGTACCCATTCTCACTTTGAACTGGTTTGGGGAAGATTCCCCCATTTCCTTGCTTGTGCACTTGCAATAAATTACCTTCTCAGTGAGAGAAATATTTCTCTTTTGTACTGCTGGATCAGGTACACCCTTCTATTGGAAATAACTGTGCTTGCTTATAAGAACAATTTATTGAAACAGCCAGGTGTCATTCTGCTCTAGTACATAGTTCCCTGAAGCAGCCCCAAACCATTTCTCATCAGCTGTAGCTTCCCTGGATCCCTCAGCTCCATGCCTAGCATCTACCCTGGGATTTCCCTGGGCAACCCAGGCTGAGGGTTCTCTGTGAGGTTTCTGCAGTGGGCAGACACGAGTGTGATATATACACATGATCAAATTCTATTCATCTGTAAGAAGAAATGAAAGCAAGAAGAAATGACAACATGGATGAACCCTGAAGACAATACGTTGAGTAAAATAAGCCACACACAAAAGGACAAATATTGTACGGTCTCACTAATAGGAATGGAATACAATGAGAAAACTCATGGAGGTAAACTCTAGAGTGTAGGTTACTAGAATATAGAATGTGGGTGAAGAATTGGAGTTGATGTTAATGCAGAATTTTTAATAAGGTTTATTGTAAAAGTGTGGAAATGGATAGAGGTGTTGGTAACACATTATAATGAGTATAGCTAACACAGCTGGTTTATAAGTGGGATTATGGCTGAAAGGTGTCTAGGAATGTAAATGTCAATTAATAGGAAGACAGGGGATAATCTATGGAATATATAACAGTGATTTCAGCAGTGGATAAATATTGTGGATAATAGTACAATTATAAATTATGGATGAAAGTTAACAGTAATATTGTAATATTTTGCAGTAAAGGCAAAGCAGATATCATATAAATTCTAAAGGTCAACCAAAAAAGAGTATGGGATTTTTCCCTTTGGAGGAATAAAAATGTTCTAAAATTGACTGAGGTGATGACAGCAGTACTCTGTGATTAAAATGAGATTCACTGAATGTACACTTTGAATGGATTGTACAAAGCATGGGGCTGTATAGCACACTGAATTCTATGGTGAAAGATAAACTATGGTTAACAAATATGATAACATTTTCTTATCCATTTCATAATAATTGGAATCTTCTATATTTGCCTTGGGTAAAACAATATTTGTCAACCTAAAAAATTCTGAACTTACATCCTAAAAGAGAAATAAGAAATAGATGACATTTAAGAGAAGACAAAATGGAGACCAAGTCTTTGAAATAATAACTACCATTTATTTTTCCCTGTCCCAGTTTATGGCTTAAGGTAACAACTGCTCCATCCTTTCCACTGCCTATTTCCCCATCCCATCTCATTTTCTTTTATAATTTGCAATTGTTATTTTTCTCTTTCTACTAGTAATCTAAGTGTCAGCCAGATGTCCCAAAGTGTTAAATATGCATAGTCCCAGCCAACCATATTTCTCAAAACACTAAGGACACATGGGCACACTTCTTTTAGTCGCTATTGTAAATGGTATTTTTTTCCTTATGTCATCCTCAGATTGAACCTTTCTAGTATATGGAAACAATACTGATTTTTCCCTATTACTCTTGTATCCTGACACTCTGTGATATCATTTATTAGCTCTAGCAGCATGGTGGTAGATTTTTCAGGACTCTCCAGGTATAGGATCATATCATCCACAAATAGCAAAGGTTTTATTTCTTCCTTTCTGATCTGGATGCCTTTTATTTCTTTTTCATTCCTGATTGCTCTAGCTAGAACCCCTAGGACTCTATTGAACAGCAGTGGTGACAGTGGGCATTCTTGTCTTGTTTCTGATCTCAACAGGAAAGTTTTCAGTCTTTCACCATTGACCACAATATTAGCTGTGGGAATTTCATGCATGGCCTTTAAAATGTTGAGAAAGTTTCCTTCAATTCCTATCTTTTGTAGTATTTTTATCAAGAATATATGCTGTATTTTGTCAAATGCATTTTCTACATGAATTGATAAAAACATGTAATTTTTCTTCTTTGATTTATTTATGTGAAATATTACACTAATTGATTTTCTTGTGTTGAACCACCCTTGCATGCCTTGCATAAAACCCACTTGGTCATGAAGAATAAATCTTTTAATGTGTTGTTGGGTTCAATTAGCAAGTATTCATTAGGGATATGGGCCTGTAATATTCATTTTTATTAAAGTCATTCTCTATCTTTGTTATTAGTGTGATATTGGCTTCATAGAATGAGTGTGGTAGCATTCCTTCTTGTTGAATATTTTTGGAAGAATTTGAGTATGATAGATATTAAATCTTCTTTGAATGCTTGGTGGAACTCACCTGTGAAACCATCTGGTTCTGGGCTTATCATTTTGGGGATTTGTTTGATGACAGTTTCAAATTCTTTCCTTGTGATTGGTTTGTTGATGTCTTCTATTTCTTCTAGGATCAGTGTAGCTTGTTCATAAGTTCCTAGGAATTTTTCCATTTCATCTGCATTGTCCTGTTTATTGGCTTACAGTTGTTCATAATATTCTTTTATGATGTTTTTCATTTTTGTGGTGTCAGTGGTAATGACCCATTTTCATTTTTTATTTTATTTATTTGCATCTTCTTGCTTTTTTTCTTTGTCAGTATAAAGTTTTTTTTATTTTATTAATCTTCTTGAAGAACCAAAATTTGTTTTTGTTATTTCTCTGTATTTTTGTTTTGTTTTCAATTTCATTTATTTCTGCTCTGATCATTGTTATTTCATTAATTCTGCTTATTTTGAGAAAAGCTTGCTGTTTTTTTTTTCCTACTTCCTCCAGCTGTGTATTTAGGTCATAGATTTTAGCTTTTTCTTCTTTTTTAAGGTAATCATTGACAGCTATGAATTACCTTCTCAGAACTGCCTTCACTGCATCCCATAGGTGCTGATATACTTTATTCTCATTTTCATTATCTCAAAATATATATATTTATTTCTCTGACAATTTCATCTTTGACCCACTCATTCTTTAAGAGTGTGTTGTTTAATCTCCACATATTTGTGAATTTTCCCTTTTTCTAACTATTGTTGATTTCCAACTTTATTCCCATATGATCAGGAAAAGTGCTTTGTATAATTTTGATCCTCTTGAATTTATTGAGATCTGCTTTGTAACCCAAAATGTGGTCATTCCTGGAGAAATATCCATGAGCCCCTGAGAAGAATGTATATCCAGTGGTTCTGGGGTACAATGTTCTGTATATGTCTTAGGTTTTATTCATTTATCATATTATTCAAGCTCTGTTTTTTATGGATTCTCTGCCCAAATGTTCTATCCAATATGGAAATTGTTGTTTTCAAGTATCCAAGTATTATTGTTGAGACATCTATTTCTCCCTTCAGTTTGGCCAGTGTTTGCCTCATGATATTTGGTGCATCCTGGTTAGGTGAATACACATTTATGATTGTTATTTCCTCATTGTGAATTACCCCTTTTATTAATATATAATATTCTTAGTTGTCTTTAATAACAGCTTTGCTTTTAAAGTGTATTTCATACAATATAAGTATAGCTACTCCAGCTTTTGTTTTTGTTTACTGCATGTGTGGAATATAGTTTTCCAGACATTTACTTTAAATCTATTGGTATCCTTGTGTCTAAGATGAGTCTCTTGTAGACAGCATATTAGGTGGCTCATATTTTCTTATCCATTCAACGTCTTGTATTTTTTTACTGGGGAGTTTAATCCTTTAACATTCAATGTTATTACTATAAAGGCAATACTTTGCCATTTGGACCTTTGGGGTTTATCTATCATATCTTAATTTCACCACTCTTTTTTACACTTTAATTTACTTTTACTAACATAGTCTTTATTTCTAGACTATCTTCTGAGCCTCTCCTCTCATCTTTTCTTTTCAGGTTGTAGCACTCCCTCTAGTATTTCCTGCAAAGCTGGTCTCTTGGTTACAAACCTCATTTTTGAAAAATAATCTTGCCAGATATAAGATATCTGGCTGACAGTTTTTCTCTTGGAGTATCTTAAATATACCATACTACAGTCTTCTGGTTTCCATGGTTTCTGATGAGAAATTGTCACTTAATCTTATTGGTTATCCCTTGTGTGACAGTTTAATATTATTTATGAATTCTAAAAAGAGATATAGATTGTGTTTGTAAACTGGTATGTTTCTCTGTGTGTGATGCCTTTTGACTGTATTAGATTCAGATGAGATGGCTTTGATTAAACTATGCTAAGATTAGGGCTTTGATTTGACCACATCAGTAGTGTGACTCAGGGTTGAGTCTCTGCCCCCTTGGGCTATATAAATGGACACTCACTCAAGAAGGTACACAGGAGAACACAGAAGAAGATACACAGAACAGAGAACTTTGTCAGCTTTGATCCTGTAGTCCAGGAAGAGAAATGAGCCATTTACCTGAGAGTTTACAACTGACCTTGTGAAGAGACCAGAGCAGCTGAGCCTGGAAATAAATGAACCCTATGCCACTCTACAGCTGATATTGGAAGAAGCTAGGCCCATGGAGCCTTAAGAGGTGAGAGGAAGGCTGAACCCTTCCAGATGTTGCCTGCCATCTTGCTTCAAAATGTGGCAATAGAGTTTGGTGAAGTATTAACCCTGAGTTGGACACTTTAGGGCCTTGTGTCTGTAAACTTCTACCCCAAATAAATACCCTTTATAAAATCCAACAGATTCCTGATACTTTGCATCAGCACTGCTTTGACTGACTAATAGAACTTGCATGTGATGCATCACTTTTCTCTTGCCCCTCATTGAATCCTTTCTTTGTCTTTGGCATTTGACATTCTAATTAATATGTGTCTTTGCATAGGTTTATTCAGATTTATTTGTATGGGAATATGATGTGCTTATTGGCTATGGATATCTATGTTCTACAATAGTGTTGGAAAATTTTCTACCATTATTCATTCAAATATTCATTCTGTCTCTTTTCTCTTCTATCTCTGGCACACACATGACATGTATGTTTGCACACCACTTACCAGCATTTATTTCCCTGAGACTCTGTTCAATTTTTTTCCATTCTTTACTTTTTTAGTTCTTTTGTATATTCACTTTTGAAGACCAGGTCTTCAAGCTCATGGATCCCTCTTCTGCCTTTCCAAATCTGCTGTTATATGCCTCCAGTGTATTTTTCATTTCATTTTCTGTGTCTTTCACTACTATAAGATCTGATAATTCTCTATGATTGCTTTCAAATTCTTCTTTGTGCTCACCCAGTATGTTCTTAATATCCTTATTATCTTTAGACATCTCATTGAATTTATTAAGGAGATTCGTTTTATTTTATTTTTACACAAAAGACCCCAACAATTTTATTTGTAACTGCCAAAAACTGTAGACAATATAAATGTTCATCAGTTGATGAACAGATAAATCTATTCAATGAAATACTTCTCAGCAATAATAAAACAACAAGCAGCAGCAGCAAACTCTTGATACATGCTATCATATGGATGAATCTCAAAATAATTATACCAAGTGAAATAAGCCTGACAAAAAAAAAAGAACATATTGCACAATTCAATAAAATTCTAGGAAATGCAAACTAATGTATAGTGACAGAAAGCAGATCAGTGATTGCCTGGGGAATGACGGTGAGTAGCATGTGGGGAGGGGCAGAGGGAAGGATGGCAAAGGGGCAGGAGGACACTTGGGGATGACAGATATGTTCATTATCTAGCTGGTGGTGATGGTTTCCCAGGTGTATACCTAGGTCAACACTTACCAAATTGTACACTTTAAATATGTGCTGTTTTTTGCACATCAAGCATATCTCAGTTAAAATAATAAAAATATTTGTAGACTTTACATTCTAGAGATTCTGGCAGTAGAACTATTATTTTCTACATAATTATACCTCGGTAAAAAAACACTTTAGAACTTTATTTTTAAAGTTGCAACAAGGAAATCAAAATGTATCAATAGTAGCCATCTGAAAAGAATGTTGTACGTTTTTGAAAAAATAAGTAGAGAGAAAATGAGGAATTGTAATTCAGTAAATGAAACCAAATCTGACATTGTCTCAACAACAAATAAAACTGCATAGAGTCAGTCATTTGGTATCTGCTGGTTGGTGGTCTCTGTCCTGCATGTTGCTTTGGTTTCCGGAAATAGAGTCCTTGTGTTCAGGAAACCTGGACCATTGTCCGCAGTTGTTCTCCAAGCTCCTCTATCAGAGACCGAGACCCTCCAAGAGCTGGTGATGAGGCAAGTGGTCTTCCCTGACTAATGTCACACGTCAGAAGGGCTGGGTTTCTACACACCCTGCCATTGTCAACAAGCAGGGTGCGGTATTCTTCTAGAAGGGGACCTTGCAAAGAATTTGCTGTCTCAGAGTCATTATCTTTGAGCTCATCGTCTGAATCTGAGTCTTGGGTCTCAGATGATGAGGCACTGTCTGACTCCTCTGAATCACTTTCCTCAGAATTTGCTGTCTATTGCCTGCAAAGCGAATGGTCTGTGTTTAAGGCATTTTCTTCCTCCTGGACAAGAACTCCAATGCCTTCCAGTTCTTCCAGTTCTTCCAGTTCCAATCCCAGCCGGGCCTTTGTAACGGAGACTTTCTTTAAGGCTTCTGCAAGAGCTGCTAACTTTTTGGACTTGGCTTTCTGAATCCACACATAGTAGTCTGAGATGTAGAGATCATTAAGAATGTAAGCTGGTCTACGGCCATACCACCCTGAACGCGCCCGATCTCATCTGATCTCAGAAGAATGTAAGCTGGGTCGTTTTCCTGAAAACTTTTATGAATATCCAGGAGACACTTTAAAACTGCACTTTTACCTAATTACAATATCTTTATAGTATCTCTGTAGACTTTCATCACCAGTTTGAAATGACCATAAAGTGGGTAGCACAAAACTATTCTTCCAAAAGACACCAGGATTTCACGAACGTTAGTCCAAATCTCAAACCAGCACAGTGTTGGACTCAGTTTTCTGATAGTCCATGAAAATTCAACATTCTTCTCTCCTTCAGTGACACATGTTTCATAGCAATGTGCCAGGAGTATATCAATCAATCCTTGGCTATCTTATCCAGCAGGTAAATTCTATTGACAAATTTTTGTAGTTGATGTTTCTCTTTTTCAGAAAAAGACACTAATGCAGCAAGATTGTTCCCAAATTGGCCATCATTTTTGGATATTTATCAGTCCACCAAGTATTATACTTCAAAACCTGTTCAACTGCCTCATCTTCAAAAAAGTCAGCTAGTTAGTGATCAGGATCAAATTTTGCCAGCTGAGCAGCCAGGCCTCTCTGCCTTCGTTCTGCTGGGGGTATGAAATCTGCATCTTTGATATCAATAACATCACTCAATTCATCCTGTAACCGCTGAGACACGCCTGAATGTAAATTTCCAAATCTACCTGGTAGTTTCTCAGAAGACTGGGAAAACACCAGCTCCCTCCTATCTTATGGGGAATCTATTTAATTATTTTTGAAAGTGGTTCTTGCTCATTTGACACATAGTCAGTGTTTTGAAATGGGAAGAGACATTTTCTCCTAAAGTGATTCAGGAAAATTCCATTGCATTAACAATGATTATTTTCTTATAGGGCACTCACTCTTACATGAAATATCAAAGTATTTTCTGCTTTGATGTTTTGATTTAAAACTTGAAGAAAGAAACTATAAGTTTTGGACTAGATTTTATACTTTTTTTTCCAATATGATGAAATGAACATTTTATTCAAGAAAGAATACTCAGCATCCTCACTTCAGTGGTGCTAATGAGAACATCCTACTGATTCATCTCATTGAAATGGACATCAGACTCCACCCTCCACTGTACTTGCTATTCAGTAAGCTCTTCTTAGTTGACATGATGTATATCTCTACCCAAGTGCCTAAGATGACAACTAAGTTCTTTCACATAGTAAGACCATTCCATCTTTGGGCAGCAATATTCAAACCTACATGTTTTCAGCCACATTTTTGTTTATCCGGTGCTCTTGAGCAAAACAATTTGTCCATGGACATATGGGCATGAGTCAGTAGTTCCATCAATTCTTTAATACACACTTTGTATGTATTCTAACTTCCATTAACTTTTTTTTTTCTTTGAAGTTCCATCACTGTTGTCATAAATGTGTCAAGAAACTTCCCTGTATCAAAAAGCCTTGTTATTCTTTTGCTACCATTCATGGCCATTATAGATTCCTATGTCCATGTGTTCACTGTGGTGCTCCAGGTGAACCTCAATGAAGGGCAGACAAAAGCTGTCTCCACTTGTTCCTCTCAAGTGATTGTGGCAATTATATTCTTTGGGACTACTCTCCACCACTTTGGGGCCATATTCTTTAAGCACAAATGAACAGGATAAACTGGTCCAAGGTTCTACATGATTATCACACCTCTTTTAAGTATATTTACCTACACCCTGAGTAATAAGGAAATCATGAGGGCCATGAGACTTTTGAGGAAATGAAATGTTTATCAATGTGACTTTAGCAACCATTTAAAAAAAATAAACAACTAAATTTATTTGCCTATTCTCACAAACATACTAGCAAAAAATAGACCCTTGTGAAAACAATTTCAAATACTCTAAAATAATATTAAACAAAGCTCTAACAATTGGAACATAGCCACAGTTACAGCCCAACTGGTCTTATTATAATATATTGTGGGCATACGTACTAACATACTCAAAATGAGTTTTTATTTAAGTAAGCCTCAAAGGGAATCTTGAAAGGAGTAAATTGTAGCAATCAATTCTATGCATGTTTAATAAACATCAGGTGATTTTTTTTTCCAACACTTCCTCCATTCACTCCTATCTATTCTCCTGGAGTTACTAGCATCTTTGATCTGAAAAGCATAGAGAAATTACAAAGCTCTGTTCAGGGCAGTAGTCTTCATTAACAGTAGCCTGAAGGGGATAGAAAAATGCCATTGAAGAATCTGAGTTTTGGATGTGACAACCCAGTTTTGTTTTGTTTTGTTTTTCCCATCTTGGTGGCAATGCTTCAATATGGGTTCATCAATTGTAACAAATGTACCACACTAATGAAGAATGTGGTTAATGTGGAAAAGTGTGGGAGGGGTAGGGAGTAGGGCAAATGGGAACCCTCTATATTTCATATGTAACATTTGTGTAATTTAAACTATTTTTAAATTTAAAAAATCAACCACTTTTTGATTTAGATTGCATAACATAAAAACTCTTGACTAGTCTACTGACTGGAAAGATGTAGACTCCAAGAAATGTTTACTAAATACATTCATTGATAAATAACTTTATTCCTCCTCTATTTAGAAATTTAAAATATATAAGAAATATAATCTAGTCAAATACATAATATCAGGTTATCTATAAAATGTCCAAATTGTTATGTAGTTCAAAGTATACAATCTGCTTTATTCACTTTCTTTCTCTTTATTTATTTCTTTTTTCTTTATTTTTCTTTCATGTTCCCTCTCCTGTGTCTTTATTTCTTTCTTTAATATTGGGAACTTATGGTCATAATGAATAAAAATACCCACAACCTTCATGTACAAATTTTTATGTGAGCATAGAAACTTAAAATGTTTTGGTGTATACCTAAAAATCAATTGCTTGGCCATAGTTAATATAGACAAATGTTTAACTCTAACAGAAACTTCCAAACTGTTTTCTGAATTTTCTGAAATAATTCTGAAAATTTTATATTCTAATCAGAAATTATTGAGATTATATTGGTACTTGAGTACTAATGATAATTAATGGACTTACCACAAGATATTGAAGATGTTCCCCTACATTTTTTTCTAGGATTTTTATGGTTCTAAAGTTCATATTAGGTCTTTGATACATTTTGAGTTCATATTCTTATAAGATTTGAGACATGGTCTTCTCCTCTCTTTTTGATATGGATATCCACTTCCTCCAACACCATTTGTTGAATAGACTATTCTGACCTAATTGGGTGAGTTTGTCAGCCTTGTCAAAAATCACTTAACCATAAATGTGAGAGTCTATTTCTGAACAATCAATTCTATTTCATTTGTCAATATGTCTATCTTTATGCCAGTACCATGCTGTTTTTTACCATTAAAACTAAGTAATGTGCTTTAAAATCAGTAAGTGAGGGTCTTTGTTCTTCTTTCTTAAGATATTTTTGGCTCTTCAAGGCCCCTTACCTTCCAATAAATTTGATAATTGGCTTTTCCATTTCTGAAAAAAGAGCTGTTGGGAATTTTGTGATTGCATTGAATATGTAAATTAATTTGTAATTAATTTGATATCTCAACAACAATTGGTCTTCCAGTCCATGAGCATGGAATATCCTTCCATTTATTTATGTCATCTTTGATTTCTTTTAGCAATGTTTTGGGGTTTTCTGGATTTAGGTCCTTTATGTCCTTGGTGAAGTTTGTTCCTATACATTTGGCTATTTTAGTCACGATTGTAAATGGAAATGTTTTCCTCACTTCCTTATCAGATTACTCATTGGTAGTGGAAACATTACTAATTTTTGAGTATTAACCTTGAACTCTGCCACTTTGCTGAATTCATTTATTTGCTATACTACCTTTGTTGTGGTTTTTTTAGATTTCCTATGTCACCACTGAATAGTGAGAGTTTACTTCTTCTTTTCTTATTTAGATATCTTTTATTTCTTTATATTGCCTAATTCCTCTAACTAGAAATACTAGCACAAAATTGAATAACAGTTGTGACAGTGGGAGTCTTTGTCTTCTTCCAGATCTCAGTGGGAAAGCTTACAGTCTTTCCCTGTAAGTACAATGTTCCTTCCTTGCCTATCTTTAAGATTGTTTTTATTTTTTAAAAAATCTGTATTTTGTCAAATGACTTTTCTGTATCACTTGAGAGAATCATGTGATTTTCTTCTTCAATTTATTCATGTGGTGTATTACACTGTTTGATTTTCTTATGTTGAACAACCCTTGAATACATGGAATAAAACAAACTTGATTGTGATGTATAACTCTTTTAATGTGCTTTTGGATTTGATTGCAAGTATTTTGTTGAAGATATTTGCATGCATATTCCTTAGAGATATTGGTCTGTAATTTCATATTTTTGTAGTGTCTTTATCTGGCTTTCCTATTAGGGTGATGTTGGCCTTACAGAATGAATTTGGTAGTATCACCTCTTGTTCAATTTTTAGCAAGAGTTTGAGCAAGATTTTTCCTAAATCTTCTTTGAATGATTGGTAGAATTAACCTCTGAAGAAATCTTGTCCTGGAATTTTCATTTTTGGAAGGTTTTGATAATTGTTTCTATCTCTTTACTTGTGATTGATTTGTTGAGGTCTTCTACTTCTTCTATGGTCAGTGTAATTTGTTTGTATGTTTCTAGGAATTTGTCCATCTCATGTAGGTTGTCTGGTGGCATATAGTTGTTCATAGTACTATCTTATGAACTCTTTGATAACTGGGGTTGTCTTTAGTGATATTGCCTCTCTCATTTCTGATTTTATTTATTTTCGCCTATCCTCTCTATAGCCTGGGGTGGCCAAACTCTCCCTGAGCAATGGGTTGGATTATCCACCTTCCTCAAATGCTGGGGCAAACTCACTCTTTCTGTACATATGGGTGAGGTCCCTCTCTTGGTCCAAGGAGATGTCTTAATTCCAGACCTTAGCTTCCACAGTTTTCCTCTTGAACCTGTTTTTTCCTTCAATGTCTCCCCCTCCTTGTTCCTTTTATTCCAGGCTACAGTTGTTTCATTCATACAGATCTCACAAAAATCTTGTTAGATTAGCATGCAGAATATAGAGCCATCAGACATAAGACTTTTCACAAGTCCTTTCTGGATAACTGCATTTCCAATTCTGACTTACAAATTCCCAGTTTAGTTAAGTTGTCATATGGGCCACCATCTTCTGGGGGCTGGTTTTCAGAAACTTGGACTTTCCCAAATCAGTCTCTGGTTTCTTTGTACCCAGCAGTTTAGTTCTCATTTTCTCTCTTTCCTCTTGCATTCTCTATAAGCTGCAAGGAGAATCCAGGCCACATTTTTCCACATCTACTTTGGAAATATCCTCAGCTAAATGTCCAAGCTCATCATTTTTTAATTCTGCCTTCCATCTAATATAAGCAGTCCATTTTGCCAAGTTCCCTGAAACTCTAAAAGAAGGATCACTTTCCTCCAGTTTCCAATAATATTTTCATTTCTTTCTAAGGTCTTATCAGATATAACTTTAAGGTTCATGTTCTAACCAACAGTCTCTTCCCAGCAATCTACCCATTTTCTATCCAGCATCTCACAATTCCTCCAAAAAAAAAAATACCCTTAACCATTTATAAAACCTTTCCAGCATTTTTGATAATTTTAGCAGCATGACCCCTCTCCTGTTACCAATTTCTGTTTTAGTTTGCCAAAGGGCTGCCATGCCAAAGTACCAGGGCTTTTACCCTGGCTTAATATCTTGAGGGTGGGGCTTGGGAAACCTTCCCTGCCACCAGGGGAAGGTAACTCATGTTTGTTGTTTTGGGTTACTTGACTCTCTGTCCATCACCCTCTTGGGAGTTGTGTAGCACTGTCTTGGCCTGCTGAAATGACTCAGCAACATGCTGTTTAACCTCTCTGGCTCATCTATGTGCCTGTAACTGGTTCTGTCTGGATAGAGTACTAACCCTAGCCAGCTCTGTGGGTACTGCATGTTAGGCATGGCATCAGACATGACAGGCATCCCCTTATCCAATCTTAATCACATCAACAAGCACTGTTAGCCATGTCCATGAGCTCCAGTCACTCCCTGAACAGCCCCTCCCCCATGCTCAGCACAGGGCCTGGCACATCCAGCAAGTCAGCATTGAACATGGCAGTGATGGCACCCCCAGAAACAGAGTGTTTTTAGGTTTCACTGGTGCTTTCTTCGCTCTACAGCTTTTACCCAAAATTCCACTGGCACAGCCAACTCTGAATGATTTGGGCCTCGGTGTAAATCTCTTCATCAGCAAGGTTTGCCAAACTCACCTCCTAAATCTAAATTAGGTCTCCCTAGCATCCACTCTCGGCATGCTGTAATTATCCTTAACACTTATTGTAACCTATAGGGTGTACTTGTTTCTTAAATGTCATTTCCTGCCCCCCACCAAGACCACGGACTCTCCAATGACAGTGACCACATATCTCCTTGTTGCTGCTTGACCATCAGTGCCTGGGTCCAGGAGGAACTCAAAGCTGTAACTGAATGAGTGAATGGCTTATGGCTATGATCGTTTCCTAAGCCCGTCTGAAAGGCACATTCTGTTAGGAATAATTCAATAGAGTGATTGCTTTCCTGGGTCCTGCCTGCTTAAGTCACTAACCTGATTGGCTAACACAGATCTGGACAGAGGATGACTCCACCAGCCAGGAGAAGGCCACACATCGTCTCTGCCTGGATGTCCTGTGATCTGCCCAACAGAGTGGCACTGAGCCTACTTTCTTGGGGAACCACTCCCTCCTCCCAAGCCAGCCAGAAGACAGGGGCAGTCCCAACGGCTTTTACTAAATTGGTTTTATTACCTGCTTCTGGGACAGTGGAATCATTTTACAGTGTCCTTCAAGTTCCTTGGGAAGCTTCTCAATTACCATTTTTCTCCTGCCCTCTGTGAGCAGTGTGTTAATGATTTGTTTTTAAACCACTATTCTGTTCTGGTTATCAATCTGTATATTTAAAATGCTAGAAAATGTAAAAGCCAACTGTTTGCTTACTATTACTGCCCGCTTTTATACCGAGTTTTGTATAAACTAAAAGATAGCAGTGTTTTGTTTTAAAGACAAATCAGAAAGAACCACGAGGACATTCAGATCTTTGCTATTTTTACAAACAAATTTCTGATCAGTATTCTTTCCATGGAAGTGATGAGCCATCTGCTCAGCTTGTTACCCACTCTGAACCAGGAAACAATGCACTGCACACAATAACTGGGGGCTTTTTTCCTTTGAGTTTTTTTTAAACAGGAATGAGAACCAATTAAATTAACCACTGCAGGAAATAAATTTCTAAGCTCTCAAGTATATATTTTAGCCCCAAATCAAGGTTGGGTGGCAAGACGTAAGAGAAGGCCCACCTTTCCGTATTTGCTGAACAGGTTCTTCAGATCCGTTGCACGTGTTGTTGAGGACAGCCCACTAACCCACAGATTTCTACTCGAACTGCTGCCAACTCGACCTGAAGCAAGAAGGAGATTATCATATGTCACCTCAAAGCATGCCAGGGACAGAAGCATGTTTAAGAAGAAAGACCTCTTAAAATCCTAACTGGATCCAATTTCAACCCTTCCGATTCAATCATCCAATCATTGCCAACACACATGTGAGAACTGAAAAACCCAGAGAGCAGAAACATATTTCAGAGTTTCCTTTTTCAAGGGATACTCGTATTCCTTTCAGTTACAAACTGAAATGTCTTTGGATGAATCAAGTTATTGATGAACACAGTAGTCTAAAAATTCTTGATAGGTGGTTATTTGGTGGGCAGAAAGATTCTCATGTCCTAAAATAGGATTTTTAGGATCTCATAAATGATCACCAAAATAAAAAAAATAAAACCCAGAAGCTCACTGATATTAAAACCAGTCTCTCGATTGTGGTTAATAGTACATTACAAAAATATTCTTCTATGAGGTAGATCAAATGTACGTCACTATTACAAGGAGATAAGAATACTGTGATGCATGGGAAAAATATCATTAACGTAACTTTGGACTACAGTTAACAGCAATATTGTAATATTCCTAGATCAAAGTCAAAGAAGGTACTATATCAGTGCTAAGGATCAGTAATGGGGGGTCTGGGATTTTTTCTTTTGGACTAAGGAAAACATTCAAAACTTTACTGAGGTAATGATTGCACAACTCTGTGATGAAAGTGAGAGCCACTGAGTGTACACTTTGGATAGACTGTACAGGGCATGGGACTGGGTAACATAGTGAACCATGTGGTGGAAGATGGACTGTGGTTAACAGGACAAATACGAGAGTGTTCTCTCCTGAACTGTAACAAATGTACAGTACTAATACAGGGTGTTATAATAGGGGGTATGGAAAAATATATACCAAGTGTATGCTATGGACCATAGTTAGTGATCATGTTCTTTCGTAATCTGTAACAAATGTTCCAAAACCATGTAAGGTGTTGGGGTGATATATGCATAACTGTTTTGTAAGCTCACAAATTATCTAAGAAATAAATTTTAAAAAGCTTCTCAAAACATTATATGGTTAATTCCAGTACCTCACAACGAAACAATTAAAATTGAATTATGGATTAAAAATATGGGTATCTGCCAGCCCCTCCCTCCCAAATAAGGGAACCATAGTTGGCTCCTTTCCATATAAGTTAAATCATACCTTTTTCATCTTTTATGACTGGCTTTATATCTTTTTCTTCCTTAAAAGAGCTAGAGACAAAAGTTAATGTTATTTATACAGGGAAAAAAGCAAGGAGAACTAAATTAAATGTGCTAAAACTGAATACCTACCAGAAAATTAGTCTGAAATAAAATTTTAACAGACCCCTTTGCAAAATTATATTGGAAATCTGACCCCCAAAAGTACAGGGTCAGATTCTTTAAAGTCAATTCAATTTAGCTGAAAACCATTAGCAATTTAAGAACATAACCATGATAGGTTGAGAAAAAGAAAGAAACCAAATTACCCATTAAAAACACACAAAGAGAAATCAAACATTCTTTAGAAGTAAACTACAATTTCATTAGTCTGGCTGGCCAATTGCAGAAAAACAGTTTATGTGTGTCATTATAAATGACCAATGAAAAGGAGATAGTGTCTGGTCTAAAACTGAGAAAAAAACAAACCTCTTTTTCTGATCTGCACCCTCACTGGCTGAGGACTCTTTAGGAGTTGGAGGGACTTCATTACAAGTTTCAAAATCAAACTTCTTCATGCCTTCTTTGCTATCTCTGGGTTCTGGGCTTGAAGCTTCCTTGGGCGCTTCCGTGACCTTCTCGCTAGAGGCTTCCACATTCTCTGAGGCTGTACTACTCTGCTCAACTGGCTTCTCTAGCCCTACAGGCTCACAGTCCTCCGTGCTCTCACCATCACCTCTCTGCTCCATGGGCTCCCTTTTCACTACCACTAACAGGGTGTCTGCCTTACTCAACTGAGCTTGTGCCGTTGACTCGCTGGCAAAATCTAAATCATCCTCTGTATTAGTCAGCCAAAGGGGTGCTAATATGAAATAACAAAAATGGGTTGGTCTTTATAAAGGGTATTTATTTGGGGTAGAAGTCCACAGACACCAGGCCATAAAACGTTAAGTTTCTTCTCTCACCAAAGTCCATTGCCACGTGTTGGAGCAAGACAGCTGTTCCCAGGATTCAGGCTTCTTGGGTTCCTCCACAAGGTCAGCTGTAGACTATCAGGCAAATGGCTCACTTCTCTTCTCCTGGGGCCTTCTCACCAACATCAAAACTCCAACATCAAAACTGCTTCTCAAAAACTGCTTCCTCTGTCCTTTGCCTTGCCTTTTATATTCGATTCCCCCACCCACCAAGGGGTGGGGCTCAACACCCTACTAACATGGCCCAGTCAATGCCCTAATCATAACTTAATCATGCCCAGATTAATAGATCAGTTTACAAGCATGATCCAATTATATTTTTGGAATTTATAATTACATCAAATTGCCAAATGGCTACACCCACCCCCGGATGAGTGCTGACAAAAAGGTCCTCTTCCTCCGCAAGCTTTCTGTCTGGCCCTACGCTACTTGTATCCTGTGCAAATGGCTGCTCCAGCTCAGAACCTTCTTCTTTTACTGGCTCAGAATGACAAGTTTCCCCCAAAATGTCGAGTATTTTCTCATTTTCTATGGATTTAACAGGAATAGAATGGCACAAGTTTTAATTACCAGGGAAATAAAGCAATCATAAATGCGGAACTGGCATGGCTGCCACACTAACATGAAGAGAATGGCTAGCTACACAGAGTTTGGAAAACCCGAGGGTACACATAGTTACACTGGTTAAACTACCTGCACTCCAACCGACTACTACATCAAGCCTCTACGCTACACGGGAGAGATAAGGCCCCCACAGATTTAAACACCTACAACCATTTGGCTGTTTCTCAACCCGTGGTCTTCACGTTTTTTTTTCAAGGCTGGGTTTTCCAACTTATTTTCCACAAATCCAAGGTGCTGAACTGAATGTAATCACCATTCAATGACAGCTCAATTTCCAAATTTCTTTGAATTTCTTTTTAACAGAACAGTCCAATACAAAAACCAGAAACTCTTCCAATGGCAGGAGATATACGCAGTCCATAAGGGGAACAACATGTTGGAAATTTTCATGAAGAAACTCTGTTTTCTCTTCTGGAATCCAGATACTTCTTAGGTTATAAGTGCCCTTACAACAGCTTTCTCTGCCTTAATTACATTAATTAAAATGACTGCAGAATAATTGTTCAGTCAGATAACACTCAAGTTCTGGTCTCACAGTTAAGTTTTTGCAGTATGACGTATTTCCATCTGGGTGAACTTGTTACAATGAAACTAGAAGAAATATCCTTTCTTCCACTGCGTGTAATTTTGTCTAAGCAAGTCACATTATAGTTTAATTTCTATAATACTATCAAAGAATTTTGATTTTTTTACCAAACATCAAAAACTTCAAAATATTTCAAAACCACTCCAAAATAATGAGACAACATCCAAAGAGAAAAATGATCAAAGGACAATCAGATATTTTCCAAAACAAACAAATCAAAGCAAAAATGACAAAGCCCATCTAGTAACCAAAGAACTGCAACCTAAAGTAAATGCCATGGAAATCATATACTGAATTTAAAATTTGTTGGTTCTCCCTACATTTTATCCATTTCAAACGTTCAGGTTGCTTTCTGTGGTTCTTTGGCTCAGGAACTTTTGGCATGGTAAAAAGGCTAAGGCTGCCATAAAATCAATGGTCACTGTGGGGTTTGTGAAAGCAAAAGAACTACTAGAAGTAAATGCTGGGTATTTCAAAGGCAGGGTGGTATTAGGGGAAGGAGAGTGGATACATCTAAACTTGGCAAGGAAGTAAAATCTCCAGGGTCCATATGTATTGAAAGGCCTTAAAAATGGGCACACACTTTATCCCAGGAATTCTCCTCTTAGGACGTGCACTAAAATAGCTGACAAGGAATTCAAAACTTAAGTATTTATTATACCTAAAAACCACATGCACACACCCAAGTATATGAAGGCCAAATGTCCCAAAGGGAAACACATTTTAGCATGTTTTGTTCATATATGTTTCTCAATGGGGGAGTGGACTGCAATTTGGCAATATCTGGAGGCATTTTTGGTTGTCATGACTTGGGGAAGGCTACTGGCATCTCATGATTCTGATAGTGACCAAGGTTGTGGCTCAAATCCTACAATGCACAGGACACCTGCCTACCACAAAGAATTATTTGGCCCAAACTGAATAATTTCAACAACAGGGTGAGAAACCCTAAGGTATAGCACATAATGCCTTGCAACTTGACTGTTAACTACTCAAAGAATTTCATTTTCTTATGTGTCAGATACTGTGCTCTTTAAATTTTCTTTTAATCTGACAACAACCTTGGAAATTCTTATTACCAGCATTTGAAATGAGAAAAATGGCTCGGCTCCAAACGTGCAACTTGAAAACTTAGCTGTATCACTTTCCATTAAACCTTTTTTTTTTAAGTGCTGGGGATTGAACCCAGGACCTTGTATGTGGGAAGCTGGCACTCAACCACTGAGCCACAGCAGTTCCCCCAAGTTGGTTTTTTCATTTACTTGTTTTTTCATTTACTTGTTTTTCAGCACTGGGGACCGAACCTGGGACCTCCCATGTGGGAGACGGGTGCTCAACTGCTTGAGCCACATCTGCTCCCACTCCCAAGATTCTTATTTTATTTATAAATTACAATCTTTGCTGCTTTTTTTTTTTTTCTTCTTCTTCTTCTTCTTTTTAGGTACTGGGGGCCAGAGATTGAACCTGGGACCCTCGTATGTGGGAAGCCAGCACTCAACCACTGAGCCACATCAGCATCCCTGAGTTGATTTCCTCATTGTTTTGCTTGTTTGCTTTTTTGTTTTTAGGAGGGACCGGCGACCGAACCTGGGACCTCCCATGTGGGAAGCAGGCGCTCAACTGCTTAAGCCACATCCGCTCCCCCATTAAATCTTTTTTTAAAAAAATATTTATTTATTTCTCCCCTCCCCCACATTGTTTGCGCTCGCTGTCTGCTTTCTGTTTCTGTTCGTTGTGTGCTCTGTGTCTGCTCATCTTCTTTTAGGAGGCACTGGGAACCAAACCCAGGACCTCCCATGTGGGAGGGAGGCATCCAATCATTTGAGTCATACCCATTCCCTTCTTGTTGTGTCTCTCATTGTGTTTCCTCATTGCATCATCTGATTGTGTCAGCTTGCCTTCTTGCTCATCTTCTTTAGGAGAAACCAGGAACTGATCCTGGAACCTCCCATGTAGGAGATGGACACCCAACTGCTTGAGCAACATCTGCCCCCCCCCATTAAATCTTAACACAGCATATCCTTTAGTAACATATACACAACCCCATATTACTAGAATAAAAATTTTAAAAAGTACTGTACACACAGTGAACATTATTGTAAATAATAAACTATATCTAACAGTATAATCATAAAAACATTCATAAATTTTTAAACATACCATGCTAATGCAAGGTATTAATAATAGGATGGTATATGGGAACTCTCTATTTTGTGTATGATTCTTCTCTTCTGTACACTCACACCTTCTCTAATTAAAAAGAGAAGAAGAAGAAAAGAAGCATGCTGACTAAAAATGTTCAGTAATTGCACCCAATCTCTAGACCTCTAAATAGCAGTCTGCAGTGCCCACACAAGGTGTAAACAGGAAAGCAGCAGACCAAAAAGCTTCCTAAGCAGTGGGAATGACAAAGCAATGCACAAACAGGCTGCATGACAAACCAAGTGCCTGGTCTGGGGTGAAAAAAAGTCGAAGGGGATAGGTGACACAGCCTCTAGACAATCACATTTTTATTCCACTCATAAACCAATTCAGAAATGTAATATTTCCAAGCACACCCACAAATTTTAAAAACTTGGCCTGTTTAGATGAGTTCAGAGGAGAGGGCTCTTGCTCAGGTTCGCAAGGACAAAATTTTCTCTCAGAAAGTTTAGCTACTTTTGAAAGGAGGCATTTACAAATTTCTGGAATTAGTCTAACTTTGTTGCACAGTGCCAGGAAACAACTGCTTAATTTCTCCCAAACATTTTCATGTAATTAGGAAGACCTCATTTCAGTCATGGAAACCACAGGTGGGTCTAGCACTGCATATAACAAGCCTCATGCTCAGACACCTCCAAAAAATGTCACTAGCTCCCTGTGGGAGACAGACCTGCAGGGACTGTGCTGGGCCCCGAGGACCTTGGCCACCCCCTTCCTCTCTCAGGGCCCCAGGAACGGCTCTGGGGGAAGGAGAAGGGAGGGACCAAAAGACCTTCTAATCCCCAGCCAGGGCTGAAACGACAAACATTCTCTTCATACAAATGGAACTATTAAATCTCTTCTGACAAAACCCTAACTCCAAATACTTTCGATTTGACCTGTGCTTAATCAAGACATTTAGATAAATATCTGAAGCACTTGGCTAAGGTTTATTTTTCCTTATAACTGAAAAACCGTTAGGAGCCAAGAACATTTTGATTAGCGAGTCTTGAATCTCAGGTTTTAAACTAGCATCCACATTTAAAAAATAAATTTTTTTTTTTGAAAACTTATTTCAACAACTTGAAAACAGACTTTTGGATCATGGACAACCTGGCATCTAACCACAGGAGGTATTTGTATGTTTCCTACTGTAAACCTGTATCTCACATTCCACGTCCATTTGGATTATCAATGTTTATCTCCAAAATATTGACAGTTACATCAATAGCATAAGCCCATCGATGTTTTATAATTAAACTTAAATCTCTTATGTAACTGAACTAAAAATTTGTCCTTTTAAAACTTGTGTTTATATGTTAAACAATTAGAGGAGTTATGGAAAAGTTCTCCCAGGGTGATGAAAACCAGTGTTTTCACATTGACTGTAAGTGAGAGCAAATGCATAGCTGTCAATGAAACCAGTATCTGGCTTAGTTTTCAAATGATGAACATACTTCATTCACAGAACATTATGTACAACCAGTGTTTTGATATTGATAGTAAGTGAAAAAAAGTGCATATTAGTCATTGAAACCAGTATCTTTCTAAGGATTCAAAATTGTAAAACATACTGTATTCACAGAGCCTTAGGTAAAACCATTGTTTTGACATTAATAGTAAGGGAGAGCAAGTGCATAGCAGTCAATCACACCAGAATCTGGCTTAGTTTTTAAAATGAAGAACATACTGCATTCACAGGTTGTTAGGTAAAACCAGGTTTTGACACTTATTGTAAGTGAAAACAAGTGCATAGCAGTCAAGAAAACCAATATCTGGCTTACTATTCAAAACTGAGGAACCTACTTCATTGACAGAGCATTAGGTAAAACCAATGTTTTCACACTGATTACAAGTGAATAAAAGTGCATCACAGTCAGTGAAACCAGTATCTGTCTTAGGTTTCAAAATGGCTGAGCATACTGCTTTCACAGAGCATTAGGTAAAACCGGTGTTTTGATATTGATTTTAGGTGAGAGGAAGTGCATACCAGTCAATGAAACCAGTATCTGGCTTAGTTTTCAAAACTGATGAACACATTGCATTCACAGAGCCTTAGGGAACACCAGTGTTGTGACACTGATTGTAACAGAGAGCAAGTGCATAGGAGACAATGAATCCAGTATCCGGCTTAGTTTAGAAAATGGAAGAACATATTGCATTCAGAGAATGTTTGGTAAAACCAGTGATTTGACACTGATTGTCAGTGAAAGAAAGGTTATAGCAGTCAATTAAATGAGTATCTGACTTAGTTTTCAAAACTGAAGAACATACTATTTTCTCAGAGTGTTAAGTAAAACCAGTGTCTTGACTTTGATTGTAAATGAGAGTAAGTGCATTGGAGACAATGAAAGCACTATCTGGCTTAGTTTAGAAAACTGAAGAACATACTGCATTCAGAGAGTGTTAGGTAAAACCAGTTTTTTGACACTGATTGTAAGAGGAACCAAGGGCAGACCAGTCAATTAAACCATATCTGACTTAGTTTTCAAAACTGAAGAACATACTGTTTTCACAGAGTGTGAAGTAAAACCAGTGACTAGATGTTGAATTTAAGAGAGAGCAAGTGCATGGCAATCAATGAAACCAGTATCTGACTTAGTTTTCAAAAGAGATGAACATACTGTATTCTTTAGCATTAGGAAGAACCATTGTTTTGACATTGATTGAAAGTGCAAACAAGTACAGAGCAGTCAAAGAAAATAGTATCTGGCTGAGTTTTTAATACTGAAGACATACTGCATTCTCAGAGCCTTAGGTAAAACCAGTATTTTGATACTGATTCTAAGTGAAAACAAGGGCATAGCATTAAATTAAACCAGTATGTGGTTTTGTTTTCAAAACAGAAGAACATACTGCATCCACAGAGCCTTAGGTAAAGCCAGTGTTTTCACATTGATTGTAACTGAGAGCAAGTGAAGAGGAGACAATGAAAGCAGTGTCTGGCTTAGCTTAGAAAACTGAAGAACATACTGCAATCAGAGAACGTTAGGTAAAACTGGTGTTTTGACACTGAATGCATGTTAAAGCAAGGGCATAGCAGTCAACAAAACCAGTATCTGACTCAGTTTTCAAAACAGAAGAAAATATTCTATTCAGAGAGCATTAGGTAAAACCAGTGTTTTGACATTGATTGTAAGGTAGAGCAAAGAATAACAGTCAAGGAAAGCAGCGTTAAGCTTAGTGTTCCAAACTGATGACATTTTGCATTCACAGAGCATTAGGTAAACCAGTGTTTTGACATTGATTGTGAGAGCAAGTGCATATCAATCAATGAAAAAAGTAATGGTTAAGTTTTCAAATCTGAAGAACATACTGCATTCACAGAGTGTTATGTGAAACCAATGTTTTGACAATGATTGTAAGTGAGAGCAAGTACATAGCAATAAATGTACCACTATCTGGCTTAGTTTTCAAAACTGAAGAACATACTGCATTCACAGAGCACTATGTAAAACCAGTGTTTTGACATTGATTTTAAGTGAAAACAGTCAATTAAACCATTATCTGACTTCGTTTTTAAAATTGAAGGACATACTGTATTCAGAGAGCATTAGGTAAAACCACTGTTTTGACATTGATTGTAAGTGGAAGCAAAGCATAGCAGTCAAAGAAACCAGTATTTGGCTTAGCGTTCAAAACTTATGAAAATACTCAATTCACAGAGCATTAGATAAACCAGTGTTTTCACATTGATTGTATGTGAGGGCAAGTCTTGTCAGTCAATGAAACCAGTAGGTGGTGTAGTTTTCAAACCTGAAGAACATATACCATTTACAGAGCATTATGTAAAATCAGTGTTTTAATATTGATTGTAAGTGAGAGTAAGTGCATAGTGGTCAATAAAACCAGTATCTGTCTTAGTTTTCAAAATTGTAGAACATACTGCATACACAGAGCATTTTGTAAAACCAGCATTTTGACACTTATTGTAAGTGAAAACAAGTGCATGGCAGTCAAGGAAACCAATATCTAGCTTAGTTTTGAAAACTGAAGAACATACTCTATTGACAGAGCATTAGGACAAACCAGGGTTTTGACATTGATTGTAAGTGAGAAAAATTTCCTAGCAGTCAATGAAACCAGTATCCATCTTATGTTTTCAAATGGATGAACATACTGCTTTCTCAGAGAGTTAGTAAAATCAATGTTTTGATATTGATTGTAAGTGATAGCAAGTGCAAAGCAATCAATGAAACCAGGATATGGCTTAGTTTTTACAACTGAAGAACATACTGAATTCACAGAACCTTAGGTAAAACCAGTGCTTTTACATTGATTGAACTTGAGAGCAAGTGTATAGGAGACAATGAAATCAGTATCTGACTTAGTTTAGGAAACTGAAGAACACACTGCATTCACAGTCCATTAGGTAAAACCACTGTTTTGACACTGATTGTAAGTGAATTCCTGTTTTGACAAGGAAACCCAGCATCTGGCTCAGTTTTCAAAACTGAAGAACATACTGCATTCAAAGAGCATTAGGTAAAACCAGTGTTTTGACATTGATTATAAGTGAGAGCAAGTGCATAGCAGTCAATGAAACCAGTATCTGCCTTACTTTTCAAAACGGGAGGACATACTGCATTCACAGACCTGTATGTAAAACCAGTGTGTTGACACTGATTGTAAGTGAAAGCAAGTGCTTAGCAGTCAATGAAACCACTATCCAGCTTAGTTTAGAAAACTGAAGAACACATGGCATTCAGAAAGCATTAGGTAAAACCAGTGTTTTGACACTGTTTGTAAGCAAAACTAAGGGCATTGCAGTCAATTAAACCATTATCTGATTTAGTTTTCAAAACTGAAGAACATACTGCATTCATGGAGCGTTTGATAAAACCAGAGTTTTGACATTGATTGTAAGTGAAAATAAGTGCACAGCAGTCTATCTAACCAGAATCTGGCCTAATTTTGAAAATGAAGAACATACTGCATTCACAAGGTGTTAGGTAAAACCAGGTTTTGACACTAATTGTAAGTGAAACAAGTGCATAGAAGTCATAGAAATCAATATCTGGCTTAGTTTTCAAAACTGAAGAACATACTGCATTTGCAGAGCGTTAGGAAAGAACAGGGTTTTGACATTGATTGTAAGTGAGAAAAAGTGCACAACAGTCAATGATACCAGATGTCTTAGGTTTCAAAATGGCTTAACAACTGCTGTCACAGAGCATTAGGTAAAACCAGTGTTTTGATATAGATTATAAGTGAGAGCAAGTACATACCAGTCAATGAAACCAAAATCTGGCTTAGTTTTCAAATCTGATGAACACACTGCATTCACAGAACCTTATGTAAAACCAGTGTTTTGACACTGATTGTAACTGAGAGCAAGTGTGTAGGAGACAATGAAACCAGTATCTGTCTTAGTTTATAAAACTGAAGAACATACTGCATTCAGAGAACGTTAGGTAAAAACAGTGTTTTGGCACTGATTGTAAGTGAAAGGAAGGGCATAGAACAGTAACAAACTTAGTTTTCAAAACTGAAGAACATACTATTTTCACAGAGCATTAAATAAAACCAGTGTCTTGACATTGATTGTAAATGAGAGCAAGTGCATAGGAGACAATGAATCCACTATCTGGCTTGGTTTAGAAAATGGAGGGACATACTGCATTCAGAGAACATTAGGTAAGACCAGAGTTTTGACACTGATTGTAAATTAAAGTAAGGGCATAGCAGTCAATAAAACCAGTATTTATCTTAGATTTCAAAACAGATGAACATACTGCATTTACAGAGTGTTAGGTAAATCAGTGTTTTGACATTGATTGTATCTGAGAGCAAGTTCACATCAATCAATGAAACCAGTATCTGGCTAAGTTTTCAAAATTGTAGAACATACTGCCTTCATGGATGATTAGGTAAAACCAGGGTTTCAACATTGATTGTAATTGGGAGTAATGCATAGCATTCAATTAAACCAGTATCTGGCTTAGTTTTCAAAACTGAAGAACATGCTGCATTCACTGAGTGTTATCTAAAACCAGTGTTTTGACAATGATTGTAACTTAAGCAAGGGCATAGCAATAATTGGACCAGTATCAGGCTTAGTTTTTAAAATAGAAGAACATACTGCATTCACATACTGTTAGGTAAAACCAGTGCTTTGACATTAAGTGTATTTGAAAACATGTGCAGTGCAGTCAATGAAACCAGTATCTGCTTAGTTTTCAAAACTGAAGACATACTGCATTCATAGAGCATTATGTAAAACCAGTGTTTTGACATTGATTGTAAGTGAAAGCAAGGGCATAACTCTTATCTGACTTAGTTTTTAAAATGGAAGGACATACTGTATTCACAGAGCATTAGGTAAAACCATTGTTTTGACACTGATTGTAAGTGAGAGCAAAGCATAGCAGTCAAAGAAACAATTATTTGGCTTAGTGTTCAAAACTGTTGAAAATACACCATTCACAGAGCACTAGGTAAACAGTGTTTTGACATTGATTGTATGTGAGGGCAATTTCTTGTCACTCAATGAAACTGGTAGGTGTTGTTGTTTTCAAAACTGAAGAACATTCTGCATTCACAGAGCGTTATGTAAAACCAGCATTTTGATATTGATTGTAAGTGAGAGCAAGTGCATAGCAGTCAATGAAAACAGTGTATGGCTTAGTTTTCAAAACTGACAAAAAATACTTCATTCTCACAGTGTTTGGTAAAACCAGTATTTTGACATTGATTTTAAGTGAAAACAAGTGAATAGCAGTCAATTAAACCACTATCAGGCTTATTTTTCAAAACTGAAGAACATAATGCATTCACAGAGCTTTGGGTATAACCAGTGTTTTCACATTGATTGTAAGTGAAAACAAGCGCCTAACAGTCTATTAAACCAGCATCTGGCTTACTTTTCAAAATGAAGAACAGACTGCATTCACAGAGCAATAGGTAAAACTGGTGTTTTGACATTGAATTTAAATGAGAACAAATGCATAGCTGTCCATGAAACCAGTATCTGGCTTAGTTTTAAAATGATGAACATACCGCATTCACAGACTTTTATGTACAACCAATGTTTTGACACTGATTGCAAGTGAAAAAAAGTACATAATAGTCAATGAAACCAGTGTCTGCCTTAGCATTCAAAATTGTATAACATACTGCATTCACTGCGTGTTTGGTAAAACCAGTGTTTTGGCATTGATTGTAAATGAAAATAAGTGCACAGTGGTCAATCAAACCAGTACCTGGCTTAGTCTTAAAAATGAAGAACATACTGCATTCACAGAGTGTTAGGTAAAGCCAGGGTTTTGATACTTAAGTAAAAACAAGTGCATAGTGGCCAATGAAACCAATATATGGCTTCATTTTCAAAACACATGGACACACTGCATTCATTAGTGTTAGGTAAAACCATTGTTTTGACATTGATTGAAAGGGAAAACAAGTGCATAGCAGTCAATGAAAATAGTATCTGGTTGGGTTTTCAAAACTGAAGACATACTGCATTCTCAGAGCCTTAGGTAAAACCAGTATTTTGATACTGATTGTAAGTGAAAACAAGTGCATAGCACTAAATGAAACCAGTATGTGGTTTTGTTTTCAAAACAGATGAACATACTGCATTCACAGAGCCTTAGGTAAAACCAGTGTTTTCACATTGATTGTAACTGAGAGCAAATGAATAGGAGAAAATGAATCCAGTAACTGGTTAGTTTAGAAAACTGAAGAACATACTGCATTCAGAGAATGTTAGGTAAAACAGGTGTTTTGACACTGATTGTAAGCTAAAGCAAGGGCATAGCAGTCAATAAAGCAAGTATCTGACTTAGTTTCCAAAACTGAAGAACCTACTGTATTGAGAGAGCATTAGGTAAAACCTAATGTTTTGACATTGATTGTAAGGGGACAGCTAAGCATAGCAGTCAAGCAAAACTGTGTTTGGCTTAGTGTTCAAAACTGATGAACATACTTCTTTCACAGAGTGTTAAGTAAACCAGTTTTTGACATTGATTGTATGTGAGAGCAAGTGCATATCAGTCAATGAAACCAGTATTTCCTAATTTTTCAAGACTGAAGAACATAATATTTTCACAGAGTTTAAGTAAAACCAGTGTCTTGAAGTTGAATGTAAGAGAGAGTAATTGCTTCGAAGTCAATGAAACCAGTATCTGACTTAGTTTTCAAAACAGAAGAATACTGTGTTCTGAGAGCATTAGGTAAAACCAGTGTTTTCACATTGATTGTAATTGGAGCATGTGAATAGGAGACAATAAAACCAGTATGTGGCTTAGTTTTCAAAACTGTATTCACAGAGCATTAGGTAAAATCAGGGTTTTGAATTTGATTGTAACTTAGAGTAATGCATAGCATTCAATTAAACCAGTATCTGGCTTAGTTTTCAAAACTGAAGAACATACTGTATTCACAGAGTGTTATGTAAAACCAGTGTTTTGACAATGATTGTAAGTTAAAGCAAGGACATAGCAGTCAATAAAACCAGTATATGACTTAGTTTTCAAAACTGAAGAATATACTGTAATCAGAAAGTATTAGGTAAAACCATTTTTTGACATTGATTGTAAGTGAGAGCAGAGCATAGCAGTCAAAGAAACCAGTATTTGGCTTAGTGTTCAAAACTTATGAAAATACTCAATTCACAGAGCATTAGGTAAACCAGTGTTTTGACATTGATTGTATGTGAGGGCAAGTTCTAGTCACTCAATGAAACTGGTAGGTGTTGCTGTTTTCAAAACTGAAGAACATACTCCCTTCACAGAGCATTATGTAAAACCTGGGTTTTGATATTGATTGAAAGTGAGAGAAAGTTCATAGCAATCAATGAAACCAGTATCTGGCTTATTTTTCAAAACTGTAGAACATACTGCCTTCATAGACCAATAGGTAAAACCAGGGTTTTGACATTGATTGTAAGTGAGAGAAAGTTCATAGCAGTCATTGAAAACAGCATATGGCTTTGTTTTCAAAACTGTAGAATGTACAGCAGTCATAGAATGATACACAAAACTGATGGAGTTTCAATTAAAGGCCATGACTACTGATAGAAAAGAAGATCACCTTGGAATGTAATAAACAAGTTCTGGAGTTTCATGCTAACAGGAGCTGGGTGGGGAAATATCCTGAGCTTTCCTGTGAATTACAGAAATGTAAAAGAGCTGAGTCATTGACCTTTAAGACTTGCTAATTTCAGTAAAATGTAACTGTCAAGTATCTATTGCCCTTGCACATGCTCACATGTATTTTCTTTGTTCTAAAGCCAAATAAAAGCCACACTTTATGAGGTGGCGGGGCTCTTCTCTCCAGTTCGGACGGAGAGTCCCCTGATCCCAGTTTTTCTTCTCTTTGTCTTATTCTTTCTTTCTCATCCGCGGCACCGTTTTCACCCACCCCGTTCCTGAACGCCAACATATGGCGCCCAACGTGGGGCTCTGAAAACGAAATTTTTCTTTCAGTCAGTGCGCGGATCAAGGAGCTCCTGAGAGCAGTTTTAAAAGAAAAAGGAAACAGAAAAGGTAAGCTTCATCCTTGGAATCATGAGGGTAATGGGTAATCAGCAGTCGAACTTTGAAGAGTACTCTAGAGTGTTAAAAACTTTATTAAAATCCACCGGTGTAACTATTAAATCCTTGGCTTTTGAGGAACTTTTTTCTCTTGTACAGAAATGTTGTTATTGGTTTCAGCCGCAAGGGTGGGATATTTTAAACCTGAAACACTGGAAGTTAGTGAAGAAAGCTTTAAAAAGGGTTTATCAAAAGGGAAAAATAATTCCCCTTCATGTATGGTCTTTGTGTAGTCTTGTTTCTGTTGCTCCTCAACTCCAGCTGTGGATGTTAACCCTTCAGTTCCAGTAACAACTTTATAAACCTCCTACTGCTTACATAATGTTAAGGCTTTGGGATGATAGAAGCTAATAAAATGAAACCACTGAAAAAGTAAGAAAACTTAGCAATACAGTTTACAGAAAAATTCTCAAAAGCAGTGAAATCAAAGATATGTTTCTATTGATGTGTTGTAACTTGTTTTGTGTTTGTATGATTGTTCAGTGTCTGTATATTTTGATACCTCCGGATGGTAATATTAAATTAATGAATAAAAATTATTAAAAGAGCTCTATTCAAATGGCCAACATTAAATAAGTGCTTATATTAATAAATAAATATGGGTATTAATTTAAAATAAGAGAAATAGATATAAACAAACTAAATCATTATTCTAACAAGTTTGTTTAATGTTGATGCTAATTGTATGTTTTCAGAAGTTTGTTTAAATCAGTTTCTAAAATCATTGTGGTAACTTAAGTAAAGTAGGTATATAGAATGTGCTTTTATTATTAAAGAAAAGAAAGTAATTTTATCAGAAGATAAAATGACTAAGTTATTAAAACAGGGTTGGAGTTTTATTCTTTCTCGGGGTTTCTCAAGTTGTTGGTCTGTTTTGGTGGAAGTTTGCACAGAGTTTTTCTCCTGGGTGATCAGTGTACAAGAGGGGGAAAGTGTTTTATCAAAGTAGCTTCTTGTGCTTTGGCCTTGACATTTCCTTGGAGAGACAGGTTTTGTTGCTTTTGGGGGGAACATGATGTTTAAACCTGCTTTCTCAAAAAAGCTTTTTGTTTCAAACTGTTACAAATGGTTTGGTTTGTTCCCTGGAAGGGGGTGGAATACTGAAAGTGGTTAAGTTCATGTGATGGAGGTTGAGTGAAGTGTTTGAGACTGTTAGGCAACTGAGGGAAATTTTCTAATTTTATGACAATTAAAATTGTATGAATAAAAAGTTCATATAAATACTTTAAAGGTGTATAAAATTGCTGAAAATTTAATAATGTTTCAGTGTAATATTAAACAAAAATATACTGTTATTAATCATAATTTTAATTATTTTAAAATATAATATGTTATAAAACTACCTCTCTGCCTAAAAATCAAAAGACAGATGCTTTAACTTGTCTGATTTACTCCACCTCTGCTATATATAATTTTAAAAATGGAAATTAAAATAGTAAGCACATCAAGGATGTTTTGTAACAAATTCTAAAAGATAAAGTATATTTCAAAAGGTGTTGTATTCCTCCCTGGAGGAGCTGGCCACTCTCCCAGGGACTGACGCATAAACCTTAAAATATACTGCCCAAGGAGTGTTGTGTTCCTTCCTGGGGAGGCTGGCCCCTTCCTCAAGAATTAGCAAAATACTCACAAATTGGCATATTATTATTATTGATTTAAAAGATTGTTTCTTTACTATTCCTCTTAATCCAAATGATAGAGAAAAATTTGCATTTACTATTCCTTCTATTAATCATTCAGCTCCTACTGAACGATATCAGTGGAAAGTTTTACCTCAGAATGATGACCAGTCCTACATTATGTCAATCCTTTGTTCACATTCCATTACAAATTTTATGAAAACAATTTCCTAAGGCTATGATTATTCATTATATGGATGATATTCTTTTTGCCACTGAGCAATCTTCTGAGCTGAAACCATTATTTCAGCTGGCTAAAGAAGTTCTTCCACAACATGGGTTGCATATAGCAGAAGAAAAAATTCAAAAACAGGTTCCTTTTCAATATTTAGGTCATACTATTAATAGTAATATTATAACTCCACAAAAGGTCCAGTTTCGAACTGATAATTTACGTACTTTAAATGATTTTCAGAAATTATTGGGCGATATTAATTGGGTACAGCCTACTTTAGGAATTCCAACTTATGCTTTAACTAATCTTTTCAATACCCTAACAGGAGACCCTGACTTAAATAGTCCTCACATTTTAAGCCCAGAAGCAAAAGAGGAGTTAAATGGCTGGAAAAAGAGTGCAAAATAGCCAACTAACAAGGATAAATGTAAATCTTCCAATTTCTCTTTTAATATTTCCATCTTGCCATTCCCCTACTGGGATACTTTGACAAGAGGATGGCATAATAGAATGGATATTCCTACCCAACAAAGATACAAAAAAACTTCTGATTATCATAAACTTACACATACTAATGCTTCTGGCTTACATCATAAATATCCCCACTTAACAGTAAAAGAAAGTAAGAGGATTGTTAGACAATGTCCTACTTGTGGGCCCATAAATGCCCTCACTTTCTCTCTAGGAACTAATCCCTGTGGAGAACATCCTAATGAAATTTGGCAAATGGATGTCACGCATGTGCCTTCTTTTGGCCGCCTTCAGTATGTGCATGTGACAGTGGACACATATTCTAATTTTATTTGGGCAACTGCTCAAGCTGGTGAAAAGGCCTCACATGTATGTTCTCATTTATTACATTGTTTTGCTGTAATGGGCCTGCCAGCACAGCTAAAAACTGATAATGGGCCTGCCTATCTTAGTCAATCTTTCAAAAAAATTTGCAGTGACTAGAATATTAAACATGTTACAGGAATTCCATATAACCCTCAGGGACAAGCGATAGTAGAAAAAAAGTAATCACTTATTAAAATTAATGTTGCAAAAATAAAAAGGGGGAGATGGAGGAGAGTATGCTAGGGACAGACTGTCTAGAGCATTGTTTACCTTAAATTTTCTTAATAGACAACAAATTTCTAATATCACAGCAGCAGAAAGACATTAGGATGTTAAAAAAAGGAATGAAAATGAAAAATGTGGACAACCTGTATATTGGAAAAATGAAACAACCAATAAATGGGAAAAAGGAGAGGTAAAATTTTGGGGCCGAGGTTTTGCTCTTATCATTACAGAAACAGGAGAAGAGCAGTGGATCCCCTCTAGAAGAATCAAGCCTAGAGTTGAAGATGCTGCCAAGACTTAAACTGTGTACATGGTGGTTTTACATTGGATTAATTATAGGTAAAGTATTAGGTCAAGGTAAGATACCACATCATAAATATACTTATTGGGCATACATAACCAACCCACCTCTTCTAGAGCTGTTAACTTGAAGCAATGAGTCTTACCCAATTTATCTTAATCAATCTCACAACAGACTACTTAATGACAAATGGCATATTTGTCATGGGCTTACAGAGGTTGTGTTGTTTAATGATTCCTATGGAATTGTAAAGGATCAGGCCCTTATAAGGATGCCGAAACCTATTAAAAACACAACCATATCTTGGTTCATTAATAATTCAACCATAATCACAAATGACAGTAATCCTTATCTCTGGAATTTTGGTAATACAGCATTCACAAACAGCTCAATAATTTGGAAAAATCAAGGAAGATATATCCCATAACCATGGGACACTAAACTTAACAAAACTCAAAGTTTTTGTGGAAATTATTTTGGGGAACTGGTCCAATTTTTGAAAGGCAAGGCAGCAAAACTAATACTACTATTTTAAAAAAGAAAATCAACTCAATTTCTTGCAGTATGAGTATGAGATCCTATAGTTTTATCATTGGAAAAGTAACCTTTGGTGAAAGGAACATTAATTTCTCTTTATTTACATGTCTTAAGAATTCATATTTGCAGGAAAATCAAACTCTTTTTCTAGCAAGAAGAAAAGGACTATGGTTACCAGTTCAGATGACCAGACATTGGCAGCAGTCTCAAGAATCCCAGTTACTGTGGCATTTCCTCGAACATTATTTAAAAAGAACTAAAAGACTGATTGGACTTTTAATAGCAGAAATTTTGGGACTGATTTGCATCATAACTGCTGCAGCGGTCACTGGCACAGCCCTGCATCAAAGAGTCCAGAATCAACAATATGT
>JAKSZT010053761.1:22588-45904 GCA_026826555.1 Tolypeutes matacus | reverse complement strand
ACATTGGCAGCAGTCTCAAGAATCCCAGTTACTGTGGCATTTCCTCGGACATTATTTAAAAAGAACTAAAAGACTGATTGGACTTTTAATAGCAGAAATTTTGGGACTGATTTGCATCATAACTGCTGCAGCGGTCACTGGCACAGCCCTGCATCAAGGAGTCCAGAATCAACAATATGTTAAGGACTGGCATAAAAATGCAAGTGAGATTTGGCATAGCCAGTCTTACATTGATATGGAACTGAATAACCGTATGAATGATCTTGAAACAACTATTATACATTTGGGTAATCAAATTTATAATTTAAACTTGTTAAGAGATCTTGAATGTGATTGGAATGAAAGTTCTATTTGTATTACTCTTTTCTTATAATAATAGTGAACATGATTGGGAGGAAGTGAAAAATCACTTGATTGGATATAAGCATAATGTTTCTATAAATCTTTTAGAATTGCAAAAGAAGGCATTGAGCATGTATCAAATGAATTGAAAGAAACCACTGGTGCAGCCGTTTCATTGGTGGAAACAAAAAACAGTTCAAATATCATTTTGGATTGGATTTGGAATTATTGTTAGATGTGTTTTAACTGTTTGTATTGTCAAGGCTAGAGTAGTTAGACCCGATAAATGCATTTATGTTAAGAAACTTGGCCATGAGAAACTAATTTTGCATTACTTAGTAGAAAGATTCTACTAATAACCCCTTGATCTTAATACTAAATATCTGCACAAAAAATACTCATTAAAGGAACCTGAAGAAGCATAAATATTAATGAAAATGCCTTCCATGTAAGAGCTCAAAAGCTTGGCTGGTAGTCAATGACGGGTAAGATTCTCAGAGGAGGACAACCTAAGACAGGCACAGTCACAAGAGCCTATGGAAGAAGACAAGTGTGACAGGAGGTCACCTTGTATCAGCTTATATAATGGTTCCTATGAGCTTTAATTAATAAAAAAGGGGGAAATGATGGAGTTTCGATTAAAGGCCATGACTACTGATAGAAAAGAAGGTCACCTTGGAATGTAATAAACAAGTTCTGGAGTTTCATGCTAACAGGAACTGGGTGGGGAAATATCCTGAGCTTTTCTGTGAATTACAGAAATGTAAAAGAGCTGAGTCATTGACCTTTAAGACTTGTTAATTTCAGTAAAATGTAACTGTCAAGTATCTATTGCCCTTGCACATGCTCACATGTATTTTCTTTGTTCTATAGCCAAATAAAAGCCACACTTTATGAGGTGGTGGGGCTCTTCTCTCCAGTTCGGACGGAGAGTCCCCTGATCCCAGTTTTTCTTCTCTTTGTCTTATTCTTTCTTTCTCATCCACGGCACCGTTTTCACTCACCCAATTCCTGAACGCCAACACAAAACCAGCATTTTGACACTGATTGCTTTTGAAAAAAGTGCATAGCAGACAATGAAACCTCTATCTGATTTAGTTTTCAAAACTGAAGAACATACTTCATTATCAGATTGTTTGGTAAAATCAGTGTTTTGAAATTTATTGTAAGTGAAAACAAGTGAACAGCAGTCAAAAAAAAAAAACAGTACTCGCTTATTTTTCAAAACTGAAGAACATACTGCATTCACGGAGCAATAGGTAAAACCAATGTTTTGACATTGAATTTAAATGAGAGTGAATGCATAGCTGTCAATGAAACCAGTATCTGGCATAGTTTTTAAATGATGAACTTACTGCATTCACAGCCTGTTATGTACAACCAGTGTTTTGACATTGATTGTGAGTGAAAAAAGTACATAGTAGTCAATGAAACCAGTATTGTTCTTAGCATTCAAACTGTACAACATACTGCATTCACTGAGTGTTTGGTAAAGCCAGTGTTTTAACAATGATTGTAAGTGAAAAAAAGTGCAGAGCAGTCAATAAAAACAGTATCTGGATAGTTTGAAAAGTGAAGAGTATGCTGCATTCCCAGAGCATTGGCTAAAACCAGGGTTTTGACATTGATTGTAAGTGAGAAAAAGTGCATAACAGTCAATGAAACCATTATCTGTCTTAGGTTTCAAAAGGGATGAACATACTGCTTTCACAGAGTGTCAGGTAAAAGCAGTGTTTTGATATTGATTGTAAGGGAAAAGAAGTGCATAGCATTCAATGAAACCAGTATGTGGTTTTGTTTTCAAATAGAAGAACATATTGCATTCACAGAGCCTTAGGTAAAACCAGTGTTTTGACATTGACTTCAACTGATAGCGAGGGCATAGGAGACAATGAAACCAGTGTCTGGCTGGTTTAGAAAACTGAAGAACATACTGCATTCAGAGAGCCTCAGGTAAAACTAGTGTTTTGACAGTGATTGTAAGTGAAAGCAAGGGCAGGGCAGTCAATAAAACTAGCATCTGATTAACTTTTCAAAACTGAAGAATATACTATTTAAACAGTGTTAAGTGAAAGCAGTGCTTTGACGTTGAATGTAAGAGAGAGCAAGTGCATCACAGTCAATGAAAAAAGTATCTGACTTAGTTTCAAAAGAGATGATCATGCTGTATTCAAGAGCATTAGGTAAGATCATTGTTTTTACATTCATTGAAAGTGAAAACAATTTCATAGGAGTCAGTTAAACTTGTATCTGGCTAAGTTTTCAAAATGAAGAACTTATTCATTCTGGATTCACAGAGCATTAGGTAAAACCATTGTTTTGACATTGATTGTAAGTTTGAGCAAGTGCATAGCAGTCCATGAAAGCAGTATCTGGCTTAATTTTCAAAACTGAAGAACGTACTGCATTCATTGAGTTTAGTAAAACAAGTGTTTTAACGTTGTTTGTAACTGAGAGGAAGTGAATTAACAGACAATGAAACCAGTATCTGGCTTAGTTTTAAAAACTAAAGAACATATCACATTCACAAAGGGTTAGGTAAAACCAGAATATTGACTTTGATTGTAATTCAGAGCAAGTCCATAGCAGTAATGGAACCAGCATGGGCTTATGTATCAAAACAGAGGAACGTACTGCATTCACAGAGCATTAGGTAAAGCCAGTGTTTTGTCATTGATTGTAAATGAAAGCAAGTGTATAGCAGCTAAAGAAACCAGTATCAGGCTTAGTTTTCAAAACTGAAGACATAATGCATTCATTGATCTTTAGGTAAAACCAGTGTTTTAACATTGACTGTAGGTGAAAACAAGTCCATAGCAGTAAATGAAACAAGTATCTAGCTTTGTTTTCAAAACTGAGGAACATACTGCTTTCCTAGAGCATTAGGTAAACCCAGTATTTTAACATTGATTGTATGTGAAAGCAAGTGCATAGCAGTCAATAAACCAGTATCTGGGTTAGTTTTAAAATGATGAACATACTGCATTCACAGAACGTAAGGTAAAACCATTGTTTTGATATTGATTAAGAGTGAAAACAAATGCATAGGAGTCAATGAGACCAGAGTCTGGCTTAGTTTTTGAAACAGAAAACATAGTGCATACACAGAGCATTAGGTTAAACCAGTGTTTTGACTTTGATTGTAAGTGAGAGCAAGGGCATAACAGTCAATGAAACCTGTATCTGGTTTCATTTTTGAAAATGAAGGACATATGGCATTTGCCAAATGTTGTTTAAAACCAGGGTTGTGACATGGATTGCAAGTGAGATCAAGTGTACAGCAGTCAATGAAACCAGTATCTGGCCTAGTTTTCAAAACTATAAAACATACTGCATTCACAGACTGATAGGTAAAACCAGTGTTTTGACATTGATAGTAGGTGCAAGCAAGTGTATATCTGTCAATGAAACCAGTATCTGGATTAGTTTTCAAAACTGAAGAAAATACTGCATTCACAGAGGGTTAGGTTAAGCCAGTGTTTTGACACTAATTGTAAGTGAGATCAAAACATAGCAGTTAAGGAAACCAGCATTTGGCTTAGAGTTCAAACCTGATGAACCTACTGCATTCACAGAGCATTAGGTAAGCCAGTGTTTTGACACTGATTGTATGTGAGAGCAAGTGCATAGCAGTCAATGAAACCAGAACCTGACTTAATTTTTAAACCTGAAGAACATACTGCATTCATAGAGCATAAGGTAAAACAAGTGTTTTGACTGTTGTAACTGATAGGAAGTGAATAGCCGACAATGAAACCAGTATTTGGCTTAGTTTTCAAAACTAAAGAACATATTGCATTCACAGAGGGTTAGATAAAAACAGGATATTGAATTTGATTATAACTGAGAGCAAGTCCTTAGCAGTCAATGAAACCAGCACTGGCTTATTTTTAAAACATAAGAACATACTGTATTCACAAAGCATTAAGTAAAACCAGGATTTTTTACATTGATTGTAATTTAAAGGAAGTGTATAGCAGTCAAAGAAACCAGTATCAGGCTTAGGTTTCAAAATAGAAGACATACTGCATTCATGGATCTTTAGGTAAAACCGGTGTTTTGACATTGACTGTAGGTGAAAGCAAGTCCATAGCTGTCAATGAAACCAGTATCTGGCTAAGTTTTCAAAACTGAAGAACATACTGCATTCATAGAGCATTAGGTAAAATCAGTGTTTTAACATTGATTGTAAGTCTAAGCAAATGCATAGCAGTCAATAAACTAGTACCTGGTTTAACATTCAAAACTGTAGAACATACTATATTCACAGAGTTTAGTTAAAAACTGTGTAATAACAATGATTGTAAGTGAAAGGAAGTGCACATCACTCAATGAAATGAGGATCTGGCATGGTTTTCAAAACTGAAGAACATACTGCATTCACAGAGCATTTGTTAAAACCAATATTTTCACATTGATTGTTTTGAAAGCATGTGCATAACAGTCAATGAAACCAAGATCTGCCTTAGTTTTGAAAACTGAAGAACATAGTGCATTCACAGAGCTTTAGGTAAAACAAGGGTTTTGACATCTATTGCAAGTGAAAACAAGTGCCTAATAATCAAGGAAACAGGTATGGAGCTTAGTTTTCAAACCTAAGAACATACTGCATTCTCAGAATGTTTGGTAAAACCAGTTTTTCACATTGATTGTAAGTGAAAACAAGTGCATAGCAGTCAATGAAACCAGGAGCTGGCTTAGTCTTCAAAACTGAAGAACATACTGCATTCACAGATAGTTAGGTAAAACCAGTGTTTTGACATTGTTTGTAATTGAGAGCAAGTGCATATCAGTCAATGAAACAAGTGTCTGGCTTAGTTTTCAAAACTAAAGCACATATTGCATTCACAGATTGATAGGTTAAACCAGGGTTTTGACATTGACAGTAAGTGTAAACAAGAACATAGAAGTCAATGAAACCAGTATTTGTCTTAGTTTTCAAACTGAAGAAAATACTGCATTCACAGACTGTTAGGTAAAACCATGGTTTCAACATTGAGTATAGTGAGAGCAAATCCATAGCTGTCAATGAAGCCAGTACAGGATTAGTTTTCATTTTGAAGAACGTACTGCATTCATGCAGTGTTATGTAAAACCAGTGTTTTGACATTCATAATAAATGAAAGGATGTGTGTAGCATTCAATGAAAGAAGAATCTGCCTTATTTTTTAAAATGAAGAACATACTGCATTCACAGAGTATTACATTAAACCTGTGTTTTTATATTGACTGTAGGTGAAAGCAAGTACATAGCAGTCAATGAGACCAGTATCTGGCTTACTTTTCAAAACTGAAGAACATACTAATTTCATTGAGCATTACATAAAACCAGTGTTTTGTCAGTGATTGGAAGTAAAAACAAGGGCATAACAGTCAATGAAAACAGTATCTGTGTTCATTTTCAAAACTGAAAAACATACTGCATTCACAAGGCATTAGGTAAATCCAGTGTTTTGAAATTGATTGTAACTGAGAGCACGCACATAGCTGACAGTGAAACCAGTATCTGGCATAGCTTTGAAAACTGAAAAACATATTGCAATCATAGGGCGTTAGGTAAAATAAGTGTTTTAACATTGATTGTAAGTGAAAGCAAGTGCATACCAGTAAATGAAACCAGTATTTGGCTTAGTGTTCATAACTGTAGAACATACTTCAGTCACAGAACAATAAGTAAAAGCAGTGTTTTGACTATGATTGTAAGTGAAAACAACTGCATAGCAGTCAATGAAAGCAGTATCTGGCTTAGTTTTCAAAACTGAATAACATACTGCATTCATAGAGCATTAGGTATAACCAGGATTTTGACATTTATTGTAAGTGAAAACAATTTCATAGGAGTCAATGAAACCTGCATCTGCTTAGTTATCAAAACAGCAAACATATTGCATTCACAAAGCATTAGTTTTTTAAATTGTTAGTGAGAGCAAGTGCATAGTAGGCAAAGTAGCAGGAACTGCCTTTGCTTTTAAAACTAAAGAAAATACTGCATGCTCAGAGCATTAGGGAAAACCAGCATTTTGACACTTATTGTGAGGGAAAACAAGTGCATGGCAGTCAGTGAAACCAGTATCTGACTTAGTTTTCAAAATTGTAAAACATACTGCATTCACAGAGCCTTAGAAAAACCAGTGTTTTGACGTTGATTGTAATTGAGAGCAAGTGCATAGCAGTCAATGGAACCAGTATCTGATTTAGTTCTCAATACTGATGAACATATGTCATTTACAGAGCATTATGTAAAACCAGTGTTTTGGTATTGATTGTAAGTGAGATCAAGAGTACAGCTGTCAATGAAATGAGATCATTAGGTAAAACCAGTGCTCTGACATTGATTGTAATTGAGAGCAAGTGTAGTTTTCAATGAAACCAGTATCTGGCTTAGATTTCAAAACTGAAGAACATACTACATTCACAGAGTGTTATGAAAACCCAGTATTTTGACACTGATTGTAAGTGAAAGCAAATGCATGGTAGAAAATGAAAACATATCTGGCTTAGTTTTTAACACTGAAGATATAATGAATTCACAGAGCTTTATGTAAAACCAGTGTTTTGATATTGATTTTAAGTGAGAGCAAGTGCACTGCACTCAATGAAAGCAGTATATGGCTTATTTTCAAAACTGAACAACATACTGAATTCACAGAACATTAGGTAAAAATCAGTGTTTTGACAATGATTGCAAGAGCAACTACATAGCATCAATGGAACACATACTGGTGTAGTTTTCAAAACCATAGAACAAACTTCATTCACAGAGCATTATGTAAAACCAGTGTTTTTATATTGATAATAAGTGAAAGAGAGTGCATAGCAGTCAATGAAGCCAGAATATTGAAAAGTTTTCAAAACTGAAAAACACACAGCATTCAAAGAGCATTAAGTAAAACCAGTGTTTTGACATTGATTGTATGTCAAAACAAGTGCATAACAGTCAATGAAACAAGTATCTGGCTTAGTTTTCAAAACTGAACAGCATACTGCATTCACAGAGTTAGGTAAAACCCTTGTTTTCACACTGATTTTAAGTGAGAGCAAGTGCAAAGCAGTAAATGACATCAGAATTTGGTTTAGATTTCAAAACTGAAGAACATGCAGCATTCAAAGAGAATTAAGTAAAACCAGTGCTTTCACATTGATTGTAAGTGAAACAAGTACATAACGGCCAATAAACCAGTATCTGGCTTATTCCAAAACTGCATTCATAGAGCATTAGGTAAAACCACTGTTTTGACATTGATTGTAAGTGAAAGCAAGTACATAGCAGTCAATGAAAATAGTATCCAACTTAGATTTCAAACCTGTAGAAGAACATACTACATTCAAAGAGCATTAGGTAAAACCTGTGTTTTGGTATTGATTGTAAGTGAAAGCAAATGCATAGTGGTCAATGTAACCAGAATCTAGTTTCTTTGCAAAATTTAAGAACATACTGAATTCACAGAGCTTTATGTAAAACCAGTGTTTTGATATTGATTGTAAGTGAGAGCAAGTACATAGCATCAATGTAACCAGTAGCTGCCGCTTTGTTCCCGGGCCTGAGGGTGATCAGCCCTGCTGCAGCCCGGGGGGCGACACTGGCTAGTTATGGGCCGTCCGGTGCGCACTCCAGGAACGGCGAGGGTGAGGAGGTTCTCAGGGAGCGGCGTCGGGTTGGGGGCTCCCTGGTCTCCACGGCTCAGGTGTGGGGGGTATCTGGTAAGGACCGCGCGTGAAAGAAAGACTCGAGACCTCTGAGTGCGGGGGAAGAAGCAAAGAGAGAGAGCGAGAGAGAGAGAGCTTTATTGAGGAAGTACAGTGCATATATACTCTTCAGGCTGGGGGCAGTCCCTCAGCCGATGGTGGAGGCTTATCATTGGGCAGTAGTTAGGGTCAGGGGTTGCTAGGGAAAGGGGCAGAATTGGGGGAGGCAAGGGGCGAAGCAAGGTTGTCCAAATAAGGCAATAACTGGGGCGAGAGCTCCGATTGGTGAGAAGGAACAAGGAAGAGGGAGAGAGGGAAAAAGGGGAACGGGGGAGGGGGTTGAGTTGCGCAGGCAAGGCCACAGCAAGGCCTGCGGTTTGTAGATACTGCAAGTAGCAACTTATTTTTCAAAACTTAAGAACATGCAGCATTCAAACGAGTGCTTTGACATTGATTGTAAGTGAAAACAAGTGCATAGCAGTCAATGGACCCAGTATCTGGTTTAGTATTCAATACTGATGAAAGTACAGCTTTATATAAAACCAATGTTTTGTTATTGATTTCAAGAGAGATCAAGTGTACAGCTGTCAAGGAAATGAGTATCTTGCTAAGTTTTTGAAATGGAAGAGCATACTGCATTCACAGAGCATTAGGTAAAACCAGTGCTTTGATATTGATTGTAAGTGAGAGCCAGTGCATAGTTGTCAATGAAACCAGTATCTGGTTCAGATTTCAAAATTGAAGAACATACTGCATTCAAGGAGCATTAGGAAAAACCTGTGTTTTGACACTGATTGTAACTGAAAACAAGTACATATTAGTCAATAAAAATAGTGTCTGTCTTAGTTTTTAAGACTGAAGAACATACTGCATTCACAGAATCTTAGGTAAAACCAGTGCTTTGATATTGATTGTAAGTGAAAGTAAGTGCACTGCAGTCAATGAAACCAGTATCTGGCTTATTTTTTTAAAACTGAACGGCATACTGTATTCACACAGCATTAGGTAAAACTAGTTTTTTGACTTTGACTGTAAGTGAGTGTAAACACATAGAATCAATGAAACCAGTATTGGATTAGTTATCAAAACTAAAGAATAAACTGCTTCTCAGAGCATTAGGTAAAACCAGTGTTTTGACATTAATAATAAATGAAAAGGAAGTGCAGTGCAGTCAATGAAACCAGAATCTGGTTTAGTTTTCAAAACTGAAGAACATGCAGCATTCAAAGAAAATTAAGTAAAATCAGTGCTTTCACACTGATTGTAAGTGAAACAAGTGCATAACCATCAATAAACCAGTATCTGGCTTAACATTAAAAAGTGTAAAATATACTGCATTCACAGAGTGATAGGTAAAACCAGTGTTTTGTCATTGATTGTAAGTTAAAGGAAGTGCATAGCATTCAATGGAACCAGTATCTGGCATAGTTATCAAAACTGAAAAAGATACAGCATACACAGATCGATAGCTAAAACCAGTGTTTTGACACTGATAGTAAGGGAGAGCAGCTGCATAGCTGTCAATGAAAATGGCATCTGGCTTAGTTTTCAAAACTGAAGAACATACAGCATTCACAGATTGTTAGGTTAAAGCAGAGTATGCATATTGATTGTAAGTGAGAGCATGTGCATAGCAGTCATTGAAATCAGGATCTTGCTTAGTTTTCAAAACTGAAGAACATACTGCATTCACAGGGTGTTAGGTAAAACCAGGGTTTTGACATTGATTGTAACTGAGAGTAAGTGGATAGCCAACAATGAAACCAGTACCTGGCTTACTTTTCAAAACTCTAGAACATACTGCATTCACAGAACAATATGTAAAAGCAGTGTTTTGACATTGATTGTAAGTGAAAACAAGTGCATAGCAATCAATGAAAGTTATATCTGGCTTAGTTATCAAAACAGAAAACGTACTGCATTCACAGAGCATTAGGCTAAACAGGTGTTTTACATTGCAAGTGAGAGCAAGTGCATAGTAGTCAATGTGCCAGGATCTCGCTTAGTTTTTAAAACTGAAGAACATACTGCATTCACAGAGCCTTAGGTAAAAACAGTGTTTTGACGTTGATTGTAAGTGAAATCAAGTGTACAGCAGTCAGTGAAACCAGTATCTGGCTTAGATTTCAAAACTGAAGAACATATTGCATTCACAGAGCCTTAGGTAAAACCAGTGTTTTGACACTGATTGTAATTGACAGCAAGTGCATAGCATTAAAAGAATCAGTATCTGGGTTAGTTTTCTATACTGAAGAACATATGGCATTTGCAGAACGTTATGTAAAACCAGGGTTTTGGCAATGATTGCAAGTGAGAACAAGTCTATATCAGTCAATGAAAAGGGTATCTGGCTTAGTTTTCAAAACTGAAGAACATACTGCATTCACAGAGTGCTAGGTAGCACCAGTGTTTTGACATTGATTGCAATGAGAGCTGTGCATAACAATCAATGAAACCAGTACATGACTTAGTTTTCAAAATTTAAGAACATACTGCATTCACAGAGCATTAGGTAAACTCAGTATATCGACATTCATTGTAAGTGAGCATAAGTGCACAGCTGTCAAAGAAACCAGCATCTAGGTTAGTTTGCAGAGCTGAAGAAATACTGCTTTCACAGAGTGTTAGGTAAAACCATTGTTTTGATATTGTTTGATATTGAGAGCAAATGCATAGCAGTTATTGTAACAAGTGTCTGGCTTAGTTTACAAAACTGAAGAACATACTGCATTTACAGTACATTAGGTAAAACCAGTGTTTTGACATTGATAATAAGTGAAAGGAAGTGCACAGAAGTTAATGAAACCAAAATCTGGTTTAGTCTTCAAAATGTAAGAACATGCAGCATCAAAGAGGATTAGGTAAAACTAGTGCTTTGACATGGATTTTAAGTGAAAACAAGTGCATAGCAGTCAAAAAAAACAGTATCTGGCTTAACTTCAAAACTTTAGAACATACTGCATTCACAGAGTAATACATAAAACCATTTCTCTGATATTGATTGTAAGTTAAAACAAGTGCAGAGCAGTCAATGAAACCAGTATCTGGCTTAGTTTTCAACACTGAATAACATACTGCATTCATAGACTGTTAGGTAAAACCAGTGTTTTGATATTGATTGTAGGTGAGAGCAAGTGCCTAGCATTCAATGAAACCAGTATCTGGCTTAATTTCCAAACTGGAAAACATACCACATTCACAGAGCATTAGGTAAAACCAGTGATTAGACATTGATTTTAAGTGAAAGCAAGTACATACCATCAATGAAACCAGTAGTGGCTTAGTTTTCAAAACTGAAGAACATACTGCATTCAGAGAGCATTGGGTAAAACCAGTGTTTTGACATTGATAATAGGTGAAAGGAAGTGCATTACAGTCAATGATACCAGAATCTGGTTTAGTTTTCAAAACTGAAGAACATGCAGCATTCAAAGACCATTAGGTAAAACCAGTGATGTGACATTGACTGTAACTGAAAACATGTGCATAGCAGTCGGCAGGCCAGTACCTGCTTTAATGTTGAAAACTGTAGGAAATACTGCATTCACAAAGGAATATATATAACCGGTGTTTCCACATTGATAGTTAAGTGAGATTAAGTGCACAGCTGTCCATGAAACCAGGATATCTCTTAGTTTTCAAAACTGAAGAACATACCGCATTCATGGAGTGTTAGGTAAAACCAGTGTTGTGACATTGATTTTAAGTGAAAACAAGTACATCGTGGTCAATGAAACCAGTATCTGGTTTCATTTTCAAAACTTAAGAAAATACTGAATTCACCGAGCTTTATGTAAAACCAGTGTTTTCATATTGATTGTAAGTGGGAGCAAGAGTATAGCAACAATGAAAGCAATATATGGCTTATTTTAAAAAAAGAAAAACATACTGCATTCACAGAACATTAGGTAAAACCAGTATTTTGACATTGATAATAAGTGAAAGGAAATGCATATCAGTCAATGAAACCAGTATCTGGCTTTGTTTTCTACAATGAATAAGGAGGCAAGATGGCGTCAGTTTAGGAAGGCACTCTCTGACTAGCTCTCTGAGGACAGCTGATTGTGGACATGGTCCTGCACGGGTGTCTGTGCAGTGGGCGCATGGAGTGAAAAGCTTGGGACATCTATCTGCAGGCAGATCGACGGCATGGACTGATTGGGAGAGATTCGTGAGTTTTAAGCCTGCCTGTGGTGGTTAACACAGATGGCAGAGCCCCACCCTCAGGGAAAAAGGCTGGTTTGACCCACAACTCCCACACCTGTGACGCCCACTCCCAGTGTGAGGGAGCATTCCCCGAGAGTTCAGGGTTCTGATAGAAGGTTGAGAGGGGTTTACCTTTGGTGGATTTGGCAGCCTGGACTTCCTCATATCTTTGAGGAGCAGATAAGCCGACTTGAAGCAGCACCAGGCTGAGGGGAGAGGCAAATCTACTGAGGAAGCCTGATTTACCAGCGCCCAGTGACACTGAGGCTTGGCTCCAGAGGGGGTGGAGTCTGCCATTTTTATCGTTCTGCACTGACAAGCATCAGAGTTTCAGCTCCCCTGGGGAGGCCAGGATGTGGGAAGTGCTTGATTAGTTTCCACGAGCCTATTTAGGGTCCCCTTGGTGAAGGGGTAGTCTAGAAGAGAACTTCTTTTGGGTCCCTTATTTCACCAAAAATATAAATAAATAAATAAAGAAGAAGAAGAAGAAGACAACAGTCACTTTAAAAAATGAATTATTCTTTTTAATTTAGTTTAATAGATAAAATCTGCCTCAAAACCTGCAGATAGAACCCTGCAAGGAAATTAACACAAGCAGGCTAAAAGGTTCTACAAAGACCCTAAAAGGAACACTGTTCCTCCTTAGCTTTGTTTCACTGCTTGCTTGTGTGGTTGTTTGGTTTTTCTGTTTATTTGTTGTCTCTTGCTTTTTTTTTCTTTCCTCTTTCCTCCCCCCACCCCCGGCCCCTTATTTTTCCCTTCTTTTAAATTAGGTGCTGCTAACTTGTCTCTTCTTTGATGTGCTTGTTCATCAGTGATTTCCCGTTCTCTGTCTCTATTGATTTTCCCTCTGAAGCTATCTATTCCCCTTCCTTCGTCTTTCTGCCTTCTGCTTTCTGTTGCAGTTCTTACATATCAAGTTTTTTCATTATCCCATAACTTAAGGGTATCAACTTCTATTCTATCTATTCTGATTTCTTCTTTTATTATTAATATTAACTTTTTACTTTCAGCCCTTTATTCACTCTTTCTCTCCATCCTCATCATTCTAGCCTTCAAAATCATTATATATATATTCCTCAATTTGGCTTCCCAGTCCATTGTAGGTACTCCACTTTTTTTTTTTACTATTACTCTACACTGCCTACATGAGTTAAATATTCTTTCACTAAGTCTTATTTGGCCCCTCGTCTAACTTTTATCATTATTACTATTAACCTTTTTCCTTTCTCACATCTTTTGAATCCTCTGGCCCTAATCTTTTGCCTTCAAGGTAACATAGAAAGAACCAAGGAAATAAAATAAGAAGAAAAAGTGTCAAAGAGAAAACTTAATACACACACAGAACCACCAGCTAAATAAAACCCTAGAGCAGAGAGAGAAGATAATCAACTGAATAAACACATTAAGATAAAATGATGACTAGATGGCAAAAAAAAATTACAAACCACACTGAGAAACAGGAAGACATGGACCAGTCCAATGAACAAACTAAAAACCAGAAACAGATGCAGAACATAGGACAATTAATCAAAGCTTTCCAAACAAATATCATGGGCCAACTTAATGAAATAAAGGAAGAGATTAAGGATATTAAGAAGACAGTGGGAGAACATTCTGAAGAAATTATAAATATACACAAAAAGGTAACAGATATGATGATGATCAATGGTGAAATCCAAGAAATCAAAAAGATGCTGGATTCACATAACAACAGATTTCAACAGGCAGAAGAATTAGTGATGTGGAAGGCAATACATCTGAAATCAAACAGATAGTAGAACAGATAGACAAAAAGATTTAAAAAAATCCAGCAGGGACTCAGGGATTTAACTGACAACACAAAACACACAAATATATGCATTACAGGCATCCCAGAAGGAGAAGAGAAGGGAAAGGGAACAGAAGGAGTGTTGAAGGAAATAATGGCTGAAAATTTCCCAACCCTATAGACAGAGATGGATGTGCAGATCCAGGAAGCTCAGCACACCCCAAACAGTATAAATCACAACAGGACAACACAAAGACATATACTTGTCAAAATAATGCTCAGGACAAAGAAAAAATACTAAAGGCAGCAAGAGAAAAGAGAACCATCACATAAAAGGGAAGCACAATAAGATTAAGTGCTGGTTTCTCATCTGGAACTATGGAGGCAAGCAGACAGTGGTACGACACAGTCAAAATATTAAAAGAAAAAAACTTCCAGCCATGTAATCTCTCCCCAGCAAAACTGGCATTCAAAAATGAAGGAGAGTTCAAAATATTCACAGATAAACAGAAATTCAGAGAGTATGTCAATAAGAAACCTGCACTTCAAGAAACACGAAAGGAAGTTCTTCAAGTTGAAAGGAAAACACAAGGGAGAGAGAGTTGGAGGAGAGTTTTAAAACAACTAAACAGACAAAAACAGAAAGAAAACAACATATGACATAAATTAACCCAAAGAAAATATGGCTGAAGAAAGAAATTCATTGTGAGTAATAACCCTGAATGTTAATGGTCTAAATTCACCAATCAAGAGACACAGATTGGCAGAATGGATAAGGAAATATGATCCATCTATATGCTGACTACAAGAAACCCAACTTCAACCCAGGGATTCAAGGAGGCTGAAAGTGAATGGCTGGAAAACCATTTTACAATCTAACAATAGTCAAAAAAGGGCAGGAGTAGTTATTCTAATATCAGACAAAATAGATTTTAAATGCAAAACTATTGTATGAGACAAAGATGGACACTATATATTAGTAAAAGGGGTGATCTCTCAAGAAGAGAGAACAATCATAAACATTTATGCACCTAATTGGGGCGCCTCAAAATACATGAGGCAAACTCTGGAAAAACTGAGTGGAGAAACAAATACCTCTACAATTATAGCAGGGGACTTTAATACACCATTATCATCACTAGACAGAACATCTAGACAGAGAAACAATAAAGAAACAAAGGCTCTGAACAATACATTAGAGGACCTCAACTTAATAAACATATACAGAACACTACACACAAATACAGCAGGATTTATATTTTTCTAGAGCGCACATGGAACATACTCCAAGATAGACCAAATTGTAGGCCACAGAACAACTCTCATTGAATTAAGAAAGATTGAGATTATACAAAGTAATTTCTCTGACCACAATGGAATGAAATTGGAAATCACTAAGAGCCAGAGAAACAGGTTAGGCACAAAAATATGGAAGTTAAACAACACACTCTTAGACAAACAGTGGGTCAAGGAGGAAATCTCAAAAGAAATCAGTAACTACCTTGAAACTAATGAAAAAGACAACACAACATTTCAAAACCTGTGGGATGCAGCGAAAGCTGTCCTGAGAGGGAAGTTCATAGCCATAAATGCATATATTAAACAAGAAAAAAGAGCTAAAATTGAAGAACTAACTGCACACTTGGAGGAATTGGAAAAACAACAACAAACTAAACCTAAAGGAAGTAGAAAGAAGGAAAAAAACAAAGATTAGAGTAGAACTACATGGAATAGAGAATAAGAAAACAGTAGAAAAAATAAACAAAATGAAAAGCTGGTTCTTTGAGAAGATCAATACAATTGGCAAACCCTTAGCCAGACTAGCAAAGAAAAAGAGACAACAGATGCAAATACACAAAATGAGGAATGAGGAATGGGGATATCACTACTGACCCCACAGAAATAAAGAGTATCATAAGAGGATACTTTGAAAAATTATATGCCAACAAGACTGAAAATTTAGAGGAAATGGACAATTTCTAGAATCTCACAAGCCTACATTGATGAATGAAGAAATTGATGAACTCAACAGTCCAATTACAAGTAAAGAGATAGACTCAGTCATCAAAAACCTCCAACAAAGAAGAGTCCATTACCAGATGGCTTCACAGTTGAATTCTAACAAACATCCTGGAAAGAGCTAACACTATTTCTGCTTAACCTCTTCCAAAAAATAGAATTAGAAAGAATATTACATAACTCATTCTACGATGCCAACATTACCCAAATATCAAAACCAAACAAAGATACCACAAGAAAGGAAAATTACAGATCAATTTCTCTAACGAACCTGGATGCTAAAATCCTCAACAAAATACTTGCTAATCGCATTCAACAACATATCAAAAGGATTATACACCATGACCTAGTGTGTTTCATCCCGGGTATGCAAGGATGGTTAAATATAAGAAAATCAAACAATGCAATATACCACATAAACAGATTGAAAGAAAAAAATCACATGATCATCTCTATAGACGTAGAAAAAGCATTCGACAAAATACAGCACTCTTTCCTGATAAAAACACTTCAGAAGAAAGGAATACAAGGAAACTTTCTGAATATGATAAAGGGTATATATGAAAAACCCAAAGATAACATCATCTTCAATTATGAAATCCTAAAAGCCTTCCATCTGAAATCGGGAACATGACAAGGATGTCCACTATCATCACTCCTATTTAACATTGTCTTAGAAGTATTTGCTCGAGCACTGAGGCAAGAAAAGGATATAAAAGGCATCCAGATTGGAAAAGAAGAAGTAAAAATTTCATTATTAGCAGGTGACATGATCCTATATGCAGAAAGCCCTGAGATATCTACAACAAAGCTACTAGAACTTATAAAGGAGTTCATTAATGTTGCAGGCTATTAGATCAATGCTCAAAAATCAGTAGCATTTCTGTACACCAATAACAAGAAATCTTAGGAGCAAAGTTTTAAAAATACTATTTACAATAGTATCTAAAAGAATCAAATACCTAGAAATACATTTAACTAAAGATGTAAAGGACTTATATACAGAAAACTACACAACACTGTTAAAGGAAATCAAAAAAGACTTAAATAAATGGAAAAATATTTCCTGTTCATGGATAGGAAGACTAAACATCATCAACATGTCTATCCTACACAAAATAATCTACAGATTCAATGCAATCCCAATAAAAATCAACAGTGTACTTTTTAAGGAACTGGAAAAACTAACTACAAAATATATTTGGAAAGGTAAGAGGCCCTGAATTGCCAAAGACATATTGAAAAAGAAAATTGAAGTTGGAGGTATCACATTACCTGACTTTAAAACATACGACAAAGCTACAGTGATCAAAACTGCATGGTATTGGCACAAGGATAGACATACTGACCAACGGAACCGAATTGAGAGTTCTAATATAGATCTTCGCATATACAGTCATCTGATATTCAACAAGGCCACCAAGCCCACTCAATTGGGAGAGAATGGCCTCTTTAACAAGTGGTGCTTGGAGAACTGGATATCCATACCCAAAAGAATGAGAGAAGAATACCATCTCACACCTTATACAAAAATCAACTCAAGATGGGTCAAAGAGCTAAATATAAGAGCCAAAACCATAAAGACCTTGGAAGATAATGTACGGAAGCATCTACAGGACCTTGTAATAGGAAATGCTTTCAAGAACTTCATAGCCAAAACACGAGCAGCAAGAGAAAAAAATAGATAAATGGGATCTCCTCAAAATTAAAAACTTCTGCACCTCAAAGGACGTTATTAAGAAATTAAAAAGGCAGTCTACCCAATGGGAGAAAATATTTGGCAACCACATATCTGATAGGAGCCTAATATCCTGCATATATAAAGAATCCTATACCTCAAAAATGAAAAGACAAACAATCCTTTTAAAAAATGGACAAGTGACCTGAAAAGACACTTCTCCAAGGAAGAAATACAAATGGCTAAAAAGCACAAGAAAAAAAGCTTGACATCACTAGCTATTAGGGAAATGTAAATGAAAACTACAATGAGATACCATCTTACACCCACCAGAATGGCAGCTATTAAAAATACAGCAGACTATAAGTGTTGGAGAGGATATGGAGGTATAGGAACCCTCATCTACTGCTGGTGGGATTATGGAATGGTCCAGCCACTTTGGAGGACAGTTTGGCAGTTCCTCAGAACACTAACAATAGATCTTCCATATGATCCAGTGATTCCACTGCTGGGTATATACCCAGAAGAATTGAAAGCAAAGACAGGAACAGATATATGCACACCAATGTTCATAGTGGCATTGTTCACAATTGCCAAAAATTGGAATCAGCCCCCGTGCCCATCAACAGATCAATGGATAAACAAAATGTGGTACATACATACAATGTAATATTACTCAGCTGTAAGAAGGAATAAAGTGCTAACACACAGAATAACATGGATGAATCTTCAAGACATTATGTTGAGTGAAGCAAGCTTGGCATTGAAGGATGAACAGTATATATGACCTCACTGATTTGAATTGGGGAAAGTGAGCAGTCTCTGAGAACCATCGTCTGAAAGATAGGTTAACAAGGGAAAGAAAGAGAAAGTAGGTGGGGGGTCATCACCCATATGGACATAATCTATGGTAAAGTGATAGAGTCTAGTTGCATATTGAAGGATAGGATAAGTGGGTAGTGATATTACTAGGTTTGGTGGTGCAGGGTTGACAGGTGGGTAGATTAGGAAGGCAGGTTAGAATACCCAAGGCATGTAACTATGAATCTTGTCATCCAATGAGTTATGACAAGGGAGTGTCATGTGCCCCACGGGGATGGGGAGGAAGGAACAGAAAAGATCAAACAGGGGAAATTTAGTGGTCATGGGAAATGTTTTTCATTACCTTACAGTAATGGACACAGGACATGGTAAATATCATCAAAAATTATTAAACTCTATCTAAATTGTAAACTACACTGTAAACCATTGACAATATTTAGTTGCTATGTTTCACTATCTTTATAACAGTTATAACAATGCTATCATACACACACACACAAAAAAAAGCTTTTAATATGGGGTGAGGAAAGGGGAAGGAGTTTGGGTATATGAGAGTCTCTAGTATTCTGTGTGTGACTATGCTGTGACCTAAAACTTCTTTGAAATTTAAATGAAAATTTGGAAGACACTGGGGAATGAGAGGGGGAAGGTGCCACAGTAGACTGGACACCCAATAATGCAGTGATAAAAGGAAAAATAAATGATTTTTTTAAACTTTTTGTTTTTTTTCTCCCATTTTTTGAATGCCTCAATCTGTTAATTATATTTTATTTTTAGTTTTTCTTTCTGAGTTTCCATGTATTTTATCTCTTTCATTTAAGCTTATCATTATTATTTCATTTTCCTATTAATTATATTTGGTTATTATATGGGCTTCATCTTCAAGGAAGGTTTAGATCACAGAAAGGTTACAATGGGGGCTGCAGAGGATCATTGGTGGTGGATGTCTGTGATTGGGGATTCATGGGACAAAGTTCATCTGAATGTACATAAAAGATATATAAAATTGTTCAAATGATCAAGGGAAGGGGCATGGTCATGGTGGTTAGACAATCACTCAATAAATGAGGGAATCTTAATTCCCAGCCTGGAGAGCTCTGCCACATTCTCCAAGGGAGCAGAAACAGTCCCCCGAGTGCAGGGGCAGTGTCTGGCAAAGAAGGAGAGTCCACTGATGGGTTATTATTGATGACTAGCCTTACGAGTCTTTGCTCTTGTAATTGAAACTTAGCCTACTGTTATGGGGTGCCTAAGGGTTGCAACCTGAAAGCCTCCTTGTTGCTCAAATGTGGCCTCTCTCTAAGCCAAACCCAGTATATGAATGCATTACCTTTCCCCCAGTGTGGGACATGACTTCCAGGGATGTGCCTCCCTGGCAACGAGGGATTAATACCAAGTGCCAACAGGCAATACGACTGGAAAAAGACCTTGAATAAAAGGGGGAAAAGGTAAAGATAAATGAGTTCATGTGGCTAAGAGACTTCAAAGTGAGTCGGGAGGTCATCTCAGAAGTACACTTATGCACACCTCAGTAGGATCTCATAGATCACCAAAGTGGATATCACTCCACACAAAGGGGATCCTGAGGGCTCTGGAGACACCCAGGTCCTATGTAAGGGGGATAGCTCCAGAGACTGATGCCTTATCAGTGGGCTCCACTTTGGAATCTGTTCACCTGAGAGTGACAGAGTTGGACTCAAATAAGTCCTCCAAGCACATGGTCCATCAGTCACTTCTATTCAAACCTATATGTGATGCTGGAGTTTGTAGGTGTACTTCTAGAGACTGGAGCCTCTGGCCTGCCCATGTGTCAGCTGTGCCTGGAATCTTGGTGGAGCTGCAACTCCTACTCTACAGCTTACTGGACTCACCCAAGTCACCTGGTGAGGAGACGATGATAGACAACGGCCATCCCAGGGAATGGAGAGAGCCTGCAGCTGCAGGCAGGATAACCCCATCCACCATATCCATGGGATTTAAGCCCACTCTCACTTGGAGGTGGAGTGGACATCACCATCCCAGACTCCTCAGGACTGGGGGAAGAGCTATGGACTAGAGTGGACTTAATAGTATTCTGTTGTAGACATATTGTTATTCAAGCAATGGAAGAAATTATAACAGTGAGGTGGAGCCAGTGGCCTCTAGACACTTTCAGGTCAGGGAAGGGAAAAGCAGTTGTAATACAGGGGCTTTCTCAGGACTTGGGAATTATCCTGAGTGACATTACAATGACAGATATAGGTCATTTTACATCAGCATTTACCATGCAGAACTGTGTGGGAGAGAGTGTGGTCTATAATGTGAACCATGGTCCATGCTTAGTGGCAAAGCCCCAGGATGTGTATAGCCATTGCAGGTGATGTGCCACACTAACGAAAGATGTTTATGTGAGATATTATGGGAGGTGTGGGTGGTGGGGAACATGAGAATCCCTGTAATTTTTGTGTAACATTTATGTAAGCTAAGCATCTTTTAAAATATGTTTTTTAAAAATATATATATTTATATATAACTTTTATGTAAGGAAAAAAAAAGTCCTATCCCTTAAAAAAAAAATGTATAAGATACGGCATTGACAGATCATTAGGTAAAACCACTGTTTTGACATTATTTGTATTGAGAGCTAGTGTATAGCATTCACTGATACCAGCATCTGGCTTAGTATTCAAAACTGAAGAACATACTGCATTCACAGAGCATTATGTAAAACCAGTTTTTGGCATATGATTGTAAATGAAAACAAGTGCGTAGCAGTCAATCAAACCAGTATCTGGCTTAGTTTTCAAAAAGGAATAACATACTGCATTCAAAGGACACTAGGTAAAACCAGTGTATTGAACTTGATTTTAAGTGAAACAAGCACATTGCAGTCAATAAAACCAGTATGTGTCATTGTTTTCAAAACTGAAGAACATACTGTGTTCACAAAGCATTAGGTAAAACCAGAGGTTTGATACTGAGTGTAAGTGAGCCATGTGAATAGCAGTCAATTAAAAGCACGAAGTGGTTTAAATATGAAAACTGAAGTACAAACTGCATTCACAGCATGTGAGGTAAAACCAGGGTTTGGACAATGACTTTAAGTGAAAAACAAGTACATCGCAGTCAATGAAACCAGTTTCTGGCTTATTTTCAAAACTGAAGAACATAGTGCATACACAGAGCATTAGGTAAAATCAGAGTTTTGACATGGATTGTAAGTTACTGCAAGTCCATAGCAGTCAATGAAGCCAGTACTGGCTTAGTTATCAAAATTGAATAAAATACTGCTTTCACACAGAGTTACATAAAATCAGGGTTTTGACGTTCATTATAAGTGAAAGGAAGAGCATAGGAGTCAATGTAACCAGAATCTGGCTTGGTTTTCAAAACAGAAGAACATACTGCATTCACAGAGAGTTTGGTAAAACCGGTCTTTGACTTTGCTTCTAAGTGTGAGCAGTGCATAGCATTTTATGAAACCCACATATGGCTTAGTTTTCAATACTGAAGAACATACTGCATACAAAGAGCATTAGATAACATCAGTGTATTGACCTTGATTTTAAGGGAAACAAGTCCATAGCAGTCAATAAAACCAGTATGTGCCTTTGTTTTCAAAACTGAAGGACATATGGCTTTCAGGGTGCATTAGGTAAGACCAGGGTTTTGATATTGATTGTCAAAGACTCATGTGCCTAGCAGCCAATTAAAACAAAGAACTGGCTTAGATTTGAAAACTGAAGAACATACTGCATTCCCAATATGTTAGGTAAAACCAGCGTTTTGATATTGATTGTAAGTGAAAGCAAGTGCATAGCAGTAATGAAATTAGCATCTGTCTTAGTTTCCAAAACTGAAGAACATACTGCAATCACAGAACTTTACATAAAACCAGTGTTTTGACATTGATTGTAAGTGAGAGTCAGTTCAAAACAATCAATGAAAGCAGTACTGACTTAGTTTTCAAAACTGAAGGACATACTGCATTCACAGATAGTTCAGTAAAACCATTATTTTGACACTGATTGTAAGTGAAAACAAGTGCATAGCAGTCAATGAAACCAGTATCTGGCTTAGATTTCAAAACTGAAGAACATACTGAATTCACAGAGCTTTATGTAAAACCAATGTTTTGATATTGATTGTAAGCAAGAGCAAGTGCATAGTACTCAAAGAATTAATATCTGGCTTATTTTCAAAACTGAAAACCATACTGCATTTACAGAGAATTAGGTAAAACCAGTGTATTGACATTGATTGTAAGTGAGAGCAAGTACATAACAGTCAATGAAATCAATAGTGGCTTTGTTTTCAAATGGAAGAACATACTGCATTAACAGAGCGTTTTGTTAAATATGGGTTTGACATTGATTGTAGGTGAAAACGTGTATAGATGTCAATGAAACAAGTATTTGGCTAAGTTTTCAATACAGAAGAACATATAGCATTCACAGATCATTAGATAAAACCAGTGTTTTGACAATGATTATAAGTGAAAAAAATTGCATAGCACTTAATGAAACCAGTATCTGGTGTATTTTCAAAACTGAAAAACATACTGCATTCACAGAGCATCAGTTAAAACCAGTGTTTTGACATTGATTGTGACTGAGAGCAAGTGAATAGCGAACAAAGAAACCAGTATCTGGCATAGCATTGAAAACTGAAGTACATACTGCATTCACAGACTCTTAGGTAAAACCAGTGTTTTGAAATTGATTGTAATTGAGAGCAAGTGGATAGCAGGCAATGAAACCAATATTTGGCTTAGTTTCAAAACTGAAGAACATATTACATTCAAAGAGCATTA
>JAKSZT010053761.1:0-17000 GCA_026826555.1 Tolypeutes matacus | reverse complement strand
GTAGCTTGCTTAGTTTTCAAAACTGAAGAACATATTATAGTCACACTGTTAGTAAAACTACTGTTTTCACATTGACTGTAAGTGAAAACAAATACATGCAGACAATGAAACATGTATCTTGATTAGTTTTCAAAAATGCAGAACAGACTGTATTCACAGAGTGTTAGGTAAAACCAGTGTTTTGGCATTGATGTTAAGTGATAACATATGCATATAGGTAAATGAATCGTGTATTTTGCTTAGTTTTAAAAACTGTAGAACATACTGTTTTCACAGTCTGTGAAGACAAACCAGTGTTTTGACTTTGATTTTAATGAAAAAAGTCTTTACCAGTAAAAGCAACATGTATCTTGCCTAGGTTTCAAAACTGAATAGCATACTGTATTCACAGAGCATTAGGTAAAACCAGTGTTTTGACATGACTCTAAGGAAAACAAGTACCTAGCAGTCAAAGAAACATGTATCTTGCTTAGCATTCAAAACTGAAGAACATACTGGATAAAGAGACTGTTAAGTATAACCATTGTTTAGACATTGAGTGTAAGGTATTGCAAGTGCATAGCATTCAATGAAACATGTATTGTGCTTCATTTTCAAAACTGAAGAAAATACGGTATTCACAGAGCGATAGGTAAAACAAGTGTTTTGACATTGATTGTAAGTGAAAACAAGTGCATAGCAGTCAATGAAACAACTATCTTGCTTAGTAGTCAAAACTGAAGAACATACTGTATTCAGAGAGTGTTAAAAAAAAAAAAGTGTTTTGATGATGACTGAAAATGAAAACCAGTACATAGCAGTCAGTGAAACATGTATCTTGTTTAGTTTTCCAAACTGAAAAAAATGCAGTATTCAGAGAGCGTTAGGTAAAACCAGTGTTTTGACATTGATTGTAAGTGAAAACAAGTGCATAGCAGTCAATGAAACAAATGTCTTGCTTTGTTTTCAAAACTGAAGAACATACTCTTCAGAAATTGTAATGTAAAGCCTGTGTTTTCACATTATAAGTGAAAAGAAGTATAAGCAGTCAATGAAACATGTATCTCTTTTAGTTTTCAAAACTGAATAACATACTGTATTCACAGACTGTTAGGTAAAACCAGGGTTTTGACATTGATTGTAAGTGAAAACAAGTGCATAGAGGCCAACTGAGCATTTGTCTTGCTTAGATTCCAAAACTGTGGAACATACTGATTTCACAGAGCATTAGGTAAAACCAGTGTTTTGACATTGTTTGAAAGTGAAAAAAGTCCTTAGCACTCTAAGACACATGTGACTTGCTTAGTATTCAAAACTGAAGAACATACTTTATAAACAGTTTATTAGGTAAAACCAGTGTTTTGAAATTGGTTTTATGGGAAAACAAGTGCATAGTAGTCAATGAAACATGTATCTTACTTCATTTTCAAAACAGAAGAGCATACTGTATTCACAGATATTAGTTAAAACCAGTGTTTTGACATTGACAGGAAGTGAAAAACATTCTTTAGCAGTCAAACTGACATGTATCTTGCTTAAGAATTTAAACTGAAGAACATACTCTTTTTACGAGGTGTTAGGGACATCCAGTGTTTTGACTTTGATTATAGTGAAAAGAAGTACATTGACGTCAATGAAACAAGTATCTTGCTTAGTATGCAAAATTGAAGAACATACTATATTTACAGAGCACTAGATAAAACCAGTGATTACTTTGTTTGTATGTGAAAACAAGGGCATAGCAGTCAACGAAACATATATCTTGCTTAGTTTTCAGAACAGAAGAAAATATTTTATTCACAGAACATTAGGCAAAACCAGTGTTTTGAAATTGACTGGAAGTGAAAACAATTTAGTTGGCAAAGAAACACGGATTTAGTTTAGTTTTCATAACTGAAAAATATACTGTATTCACAGAGTGTTCGGTAACACCATTGTTTTTACATTTACTGTAAGTTAAAACAAGTGCATAGCAGTCAATTAAACATGTATCTTGCATAGTTTTCAAAAGTGAAGAACATACTCTATTCACAGAGCCTTAGGTAAAACCAGTGTTTTGACATTGATTGTAAGTGAAAACAATTATATAGCCGTCAATGAAACATGTAACTTGCTTAGTTTTCAAAATAGGAAAACATATTGTATTCACAGAATTTTACATAAAACCACTGATTTGACATTGATTGTAAGTGAAAATAAGGGCATAGCAGTCAAAGAAACATGTATCTAGCTTAGTTTTCAAAACTGGAGAACATACTATATTCACAGAGTGTTATTTAAAACCAGTGTTTTGACATTTATTGTAGTTGAAAACAAGTGCATAGCACTCAATGAAACATCTTCCTTGTTTAGTTTTCAAAACTGAAAAACATACAGTACTAACAGAGTGTTAGGTAAAACCAGTGTTTTGAGATTGACTGAAAATGAAAACATTTCCTCAGCAGTCAACCATACATGTATCTTACTTATTTTTGAAAAATGAAGGATACACTGTTTTCACAAAGCATTAGGTAAACCCAGTGTTTTGTCATTGATTGTCAGTGAAAACAAGGGCATTGCTGTCAAAGAAAATTGTATCTTGCTTAGTTTTCAATACTGAAGAACATGTATTCACATAATGTTAGGTAACACAGGGGTTCTGACATTGGTTGTAAGTAAAAACAAGTGCATAGCAGTGAATGAAACATGTATATTGCTTAGTTTTCAAAACTGAAGAACATACTGTATTCACATAGTGTTCAGTAAAACCGGTGTTTTGTCATTGATTGTAAGTAAAAATCAGTGTATAGCTATCACTATAACAAGTATCTTGCTTAATTTCCAAAAGTGAAGAACATAGTGAATCAAAGAGCCTTAGGTAAAATCAATGTATTGACATTGATTGTATGTGAAAACAAGTATATGCAATGAAACATGTATTATGGTTAGTTTGCAAAACTGAAGAACATATTGTGTTTACAGACTGCTAGATAAAACCAGTGATTTTACATTGATTGTGAGTGAAAACAAGGGTTTGGCAGTCAATGAATCATATATCTTGCTTAGTTTTCACAACAGAAGAACAGAGAATTAGGTAAAACCAGTGTTTTGACATTGATTTTAAGTGAAAACAAGTGTGTAGCAGTCAAGGAAACATGTATTGTGCTTATTTTTCACAACTGAAAAAACCGTATTCACAGAGCGCTAGGTAAAACCATTGTTTTGACATTAATTGTAAGTCAAAACAAGTACGTAGCAGTCAATGAAACAAGTATCTTATTTATTTTTCAAAACTGAAGAATATAATGCATTCACAGTCCATTTAGTAAATTCAATGTTTTGAAACTGATTTAAAGTGGATGCAAGTACATAGCAGTCAATGAAACATGTATCTTGTTTATTTCTCAAAACTGAAAAACATACTCTATTCAGAGAGTGTTAGGTAAAACTGGTGTTTTGACACTGATTGTAATTGAAAACAAGTGCATAGCAGTCAATGAAACATGTATCTTCCTTAGTTTTCAAAACTGAAGAACATACTATTTTCACAGAGAGTTATGTAAAGCCAGTGTTTTGACATTGATAGTAAGTTAAAACAAGTCTTTAGAAGTGAAAGAAACATGTATCTTGCTTAGTTTCCAAAACTGAAGAACATACTCTTTTCACAGAGCCTTAGGTAAAACCAGTGTTTTGACATTTATTGTTGAACACAAGTGCATAGCAATCAAAGAAACATGTATCTTGTTTAGTTTTCAAAAGAACATAGTGTATTCACAGATCGTTGGATCTAATCAGTGATTTCACACTGATAGTGAAAACAAGTGCATAGGAATTAATGAAACATGAATCTTGCTTAGTTTTAAAACAATATAACATATTGCATTCACAGAGCATTAGGTAAAACCAGTTTTTTTACATTGATTGTTAGTGAAAACAAGTGCATAGTAGTCAATGAAGCATGTATCTTGCTGAGTTTTAAAAATTGAAGAACACAGTCTTTTCACACCATAGATCAGTGTAGCTATCTTTATGCTAATGCCATGCTGTTTTGGCCACTGTAGCTATATAATACACTCCAAAGTTAGGATGTGTGAGTCCTCCAACTTTGCTCTCATTTTATACAATGTTTTTGGCTATTTAGGACCCCTTTCCCTTCCAAATAAATTTGAAAATTAAATTTTATACTTCTGTAAATTAGGCTGTTGGAAATTTAGTATTGCATTGAATCCATAAATCATTTTGAGTAGAATTGATATCTTCAAAATGTTTAGTCTTCCAATTCATGCACACAGGATATCTTTCCTTTTGCTAGGTCTTTTAGTAATCTCTTTTTTTTTTTTTCCTTCTTTGCATTTCCCTGTGTCTGTTTTTCTCTGTTTTGTTGGGTCATCTTGCTGTACCAACTCATTGTGCCACACGGGCTGTCAGCTCACCACGCCATGCGGGCTAGTTGCCTGCACCAGGAGGCCCTGGGACTTGAACCCAGGGCCTCCCATATGGTAAACAGGAGCCCAACCAATTGAGCCACAGCCACTTCCCCTTTTGGTAATCTTTTGATAGGTGTTTTGTAGTTTTCTGGTTATAGAGCCTTTAATACCTGATTAAATTAATTCCTAGATATTTGAGTATTTTTGTTGCTATTGTAAATAGAAATTTTTTTCTTGATTTCCTCCCCAGTTTTCTCATTACTAGTGTATACAAACACTACTGATTTTTGTGTGTTGATCTTGTATCTTGCCACCTTGCTAAACTCATTTACTAGGTACAACAGCTTTGTTGTAGATATTTCAGGATTTCCTAAATATAGGATAATGTCATCTGTGAATAGTGAGAGGTTTACTTCCTCTTTTCCAATTTGGATGCTTTTATTTTTCTTGCCTAATTGCTCTAGCTAGAACTTCTAGCACAATGTTGAATTACAGTAGTGACAGTGGGCATCCTTGTCTTATTCCTGATCTAGATCATCATGAGATCATTATTTCCTAGAACAAATGATCTAGTTTTATTACTGACTTTCCTATCAATAGGTTATGCATTAATTTTTAATAGATCCAGTCCAGAAGGTATTGCATTTAATTGTCACTGCTCTTTAATGACTTTTTTTTAAATTGTGGAAACATTAACTTTCCCATCTCAACTACTCCCAAGCATACCATCAATGGGATTAATCACATTCACAGTGTTGTGCTACCATCTCCAACATCCATTACCAGAACTTTCCCATCATCAAACAGAAATCCTGCACTCAACATAAAAATGATAAACGAGGTCAAAGGAATGAATGATATTGGGAAGATAGGGAGAAGAAAAGGAAGAGCTGGGATGGGGTTCTGAGGAGTTCCTACATTTACTGTTTCAGAAAGAGTTTGAAAATCCAGAGAAATCTAAAGGAGTGCTGTGACAAAGGAGACAAGGGAAGAGATGGATTCTAGAAAGAATGAATATTAAGCAATCTTGTAGGATGAAAAGATATTCAGTGGACTCATTCAGGTGGAGGTAACCAGCCTCTCAAGGAAATAGCTTAAACTCTATCAGAGTGCATTGAGAGAAAAAGGGAAAACTTTTAAATTTAAGTACCTACCACAGTGTACTAATAAATTTATTAACTTCTCAATAAGAATTGAAATTTATATATGAGTGGAATTCAAGTGTTTCATTTTTATTAGTTCCTTGTTTTTAGTAGAATTTCTGGGATTCAATAAGATTGCAAACATTACCAGAAAATGTGTGAAAAATACACACCCAAGCTAATATACAGGAAATTAGCATTCTTTTTATTAATACATATGACATTTGTGTTTAAGACTATTTTCATAATTCAATGTAGAAGTTTTCCATATAGTATCATGTACTCTAAGGAAATGAATCTCAAATGCCTCTGCACAATGAAATTACCTTGGAGCCTAGAAATATTCTATAAGCAGATATAGCTCAGTGGTTTAATACCTGCTTTGCATGTATGAGGTCCTGGGTTCAAGCCCCAGCACCTCCTAAAAAGAGGGAAAATATTCTATATGCCTGAGTCCCATCATTGGAGATTCACATTTAAATGTTACAGGGGGTGGTTCGGGTATTCACAGTTTGAAAAGTCCTCAGATGATTAAAATAACCATCAAAGTTTCAGGACTACATTTCTAAGGAGCTTAAAATCCAAACAGGACCTTGGTACTTGGTACATATACAAAAACTGGCTCTAAATTGGTCAAGGGCCACTAAGGAGTACTGCATAGGAAAGGGCAAAAGGGGGGGGGGGAGAAAAAGAGGGTCTGCTACAGAACCGCAGGCAAGAAGTGTTGTGCCTTCACTCAATCCAATTTCACTTGGCTGGAGCACATGATCACAAAATGGACATTTCTGAAGTGACCAACCTTTCTGAATTGACCCTATCTGGCTCCCCTGGGCAGGACATCATAGCAGGGAAGAATCCAGAAAGAGAAAAACCACAAAAAAAAAAAAGAAAGAAAGAAAAGTGGGGGTTAAACTACACTGCTATAAGACACATCCAAGACCTGAAAAGTGTAAGGAAAATGGAAGTTTGAGTAAAGGAGAGAGTTTAAACAAATCATACTTGCTGGAGAAAAAATTCTGCACAAAAACAAATAAAAGAGATCAAAATTCCCAGAGAATGAATAGAGGAAAGGAAGCTTTCTACTGGAGGTGAAACAAGTGCAGAAAAATTGCAGTCTCAAAAATGTACTACATATCCAGGACAAGAACAAGATGAAGAGCTAAGAAAATCTGAAGAATTAAACATTGGTGATTCTAAAGTTCTGTAACAAATCAGACTAAGTGTCAAAGAACAGCATTAACACAAACCCAACCAACAATGTAACCCTAGAGAAGAGGGAGAAAAGAAATTTCAGTATAAACTCATCAAGATAATCAGCTGCCTAGACATCAGCAAAAAATACTAAGAACCATACTAAGAAACAAGAACATATGGTTTGGTCAAACTTCAAATAAAATTTCAATTAAAACTTCAGAGGAGACTCAGAAGTTGGAACAACTAATCAAAGATGTTCAAACAAATTCCCTATATCAATTCAAGATGAAGGAAAATATGGATAAAGAGCTAAAGGATATCAAGACAACAATGTGTGAGCATAAAGAAGAATTTTTAAGTATAAAAAGAAAAATACATGGAACTACACTGCACAAACAGTAAGCCCTCCTGTTAAACCATGGAGTTTAATTAATGCTACAATTATTTAAAAATGTGCTATCATCAAATGTAACAAATGTTCCACACCAATGCAAGGTGTTGGTAATGGGATGGCATATGGGAACCAGGAGAACAGGCCTGAGCACTGGTTCTCCATGTGGGAGCAGCAGTGCCTGGCCGAGGCCGAGCAGGATGAACAGCTGCCCTTCCAGCTTCAGGAGGAGGCAGTGGCCGCCTCGCAGTCCGAGCACAAGCAGTAGAATCTGTGGCACCTTTTCCAGAACTCGGCCACCTCTGTGGCCCAGCTCTACAAAGGCCGTGTGCCAGCAGCCAGGACTTCTCTCTGGGAACCCTTCCAAAATGCAACCACAACCATTACCAATCTCTACAAATAAAGTGTGGATACCCATCAGTGAAGTTTTGATTATTGGAATTCAGATTGGCTGTCAGTGACACAAAAAGGATGTGTTGGCTTGGGTTAAAAAATGCAGAACTATACGTAGAGAAGATTTGATCTGCTTCCTGTGTGGAAAAGTTCCTCCACCTCGAAACTCTGGAGCTCCCCTGAGACTAACTGTAGTGTCCCCTAACCAAGCTACTTCAATGGAAACTAGCTCATCTGTAGAGACTGATTTGCAACCCTCCAGGGAAGCCATAGCTCTGCATGGTCTTAGTGGTGCAATGGCTAGTATAAGTGTGTGTTCAAGTACCCCAGGCTCTCCTACACACGCAAGCAGTGGATTGAATGTTAGTTGAGGGAGAAATGGACTCCATGGTGTCGATTTGAACATTTTTATATCAGAAGAAATCGCGCTTCACTTGGACAATGGTGGAACTAGAAAGTGTACCTCAGCCCAATGTGGTGATGTCATTACAGACTCACCAACCCATAAACACAACAGAATGATCTAAATTGCAAATATTTTCACACCCACCATGCTTCCTGAAAGCCCCTTGATCCTCAACATATACTACTATTGCAAAGGAAACATGAGGAACATTATTTAAGACAAATGAATTCTTTAGTGGTTGCCATAAAAGGAATTTCTAGGTATTTGCAGTAGATGACTCTTGTAACTATGGCTTTCTCAAAACTATAATCCTAGCAGAGGGCATCAGATAATGTGTAGTCATTAGCAAGATCATTATAGGCAAACATAAGTCTGTTCCAAGGCTAAAAGTGATCTTAACTATATTTATTCTCAAAAAGGAAAGGAAATATCAGATGTTTATTTGGTTGCATAATGCTTTTTTTTTTTTCTTTTGCTCCTTCATTTCCTGCTGTGTTGAGTATTTTGCTTCAACAGTATTGCCAGTTTCCTAAAATTGTCTAAAACATGATTTGGATTCTTTGTCAAATCTGCAGGCTTCCATTTTCACAGCAGCACTGTACCATGCACCTGGTATCTATAAAGAAATGTGCAACTTTTAATTATTGGACTGTGACCTGTTTTCAGTTTTCAAAACAATTTCTAATTCTGGCGATTTTGTGATGTAAAGGTGCCATGATGGTCATGCAATTAATACTTAATTTTGAATCAATACACAGAACTTTATTGGATTCACTTGGGTGTATTAGTGCTCTAAAAGTAGCGATATTATTAAATTGCCCCAGATTAATCCTCTAGGCTTAAAATGATTCAGTTTTAAGATGAGTACTACTTTCCATGTGGGGTACTATCCTTACGGTAAATGTAAACATGTAGACTGCATTCAAGGTGATCTAAAGTGAAGAGGTCATCAACTTTGAGAATGGCCTTCCTTTTTCTTTCACTGTTAGTGAGAGGAGAAGGATTGGGGCAGGGTGGGTGGGCCAGTATTGTAGGTTTCACAGTCTTTTGTATCCTGTTTCACATTTTTCATGAGTGCCCTACTTTGTGAAGTTTCCACTGAAATAGGTGGAAGGTAAAAGCCTGTTATAACTTCTAATAATGTGATCAGAACTTAAAATAGCAAATCCAACTCTCCCATCTCTCCAAACCCTCTCCCTGAAAAGTGCAGTTTGGAATCTCATTCTGGTAAAGATAGAATTGCATGGAAGTTCTTTAGATGTTAGGTTGACCTAAATAAAAGTTCTCAATAGATTCCTCTTTTGAGCAAATGTAAGGCCTCTTGTAGCTACAATGTTTTAGAGCATGTTTCATCTTCATATTTAATATCTTGAACTGAATGGTAGTCTTCCTTAGATGAAGAATTGATATCAGCCTGTCAGGTACTGTAATTTATTCTATCATATTATTATATTATACATCAAGTAGGACAGTGAAAAATGTTTCCTTGCAAATTTGTAGCCCAGTATCAGTTACTTCCTGTTTTATTCTTTAAAAACCATTGCAAATCAGTGTAAGGGTTTTTCCAGTAATTACAGCACTTTGTTAAAGTTTGCAATTTCTTCAACCATTTAATATCTTCCTATGAAGAAACTCTGCTAAGATAACCATAATATTCATTGACTGGGTGGGATATGAATGAAATATTAGAAATGTGTGAATTGAAGTTCTTTATTCATTATAGATATAGCCCTTATTTAAAAAGTGAATTCCATACTAAAACTAGGAATGTTAAGTGAGGTATTTCTAAATTTTTGTAAAAGTGAAACATTTTGTGTTTGAATATATAATAGCAGGAATAATTATAGCAATCTGTCATATTTTACCTGAAATGGACAAGCCTATGTATTATTAATATTTTCAAACTTCCCTTTGGAATATACCAAGAAATGCATTTGGAGTTCTCTGTTTTTCTATCATCGTAAATTTTAGATTCTGGAATTGGGGCCTGGTGGTGTGATGTGTTGCTTGCAAATGGCCAGACTCCTATTCCTAAAGGATTTTGAGATCGAAGAACACATATTTAATTTCCCCCTTTATGCCTTGGCTCTAGTTTCTCTTTCCAAGTTGAGTAATAATATTTTTGTTGTTTTTGTTTAAAATTTGGTGCTCTGAAGCTTAATCTCAGTACCCTTTGCTCTCAATTGTCAAAGTTCGATAAAACATGTGCCATTTTCTTTGGTAAGAGAAAGCAGGTCTTAATGTCTGCCAGAACACAATTTATATGCCTTATTGGTTCTATTAAATTTTAAAAAAACTTAAAAAAAGAAAAAAGACACTGGTGAACATGAATAATCTGAAAACATGCAAAGAAAAATGACAACATATTGTAATGACAGGCACAACAAAAGAGATTGAAAAATACAATAGAAGCATACAACAGCAGCTTTGAACAGGCAGAAGAAAAGATCGGCAAATTAGAAGATATGAATCTGAAATTGCACAGATAGAAGAACAGATCAAGAAGAGAATGGAAAAAATTGAGCAGGATCTCAGGAAACTGAATGATGCATGAATTGCACAAATGTTTCATATGTGTCCCAGAAGGAGAGGAGAAGAGAAAAGGAGTAGAAAGGATATTTATAATGGCTGAAAATTTCCCAATTCTTATGAAAGATATAAATATAGATATCCAATAAGTACAGCATATTCCAAACAGAATAAATCTTCACAGAACAATTCAGAGACACATACTAATCAGATTTTCAAATTCCAAAGATAAAGAGAGAATCCTGAAACCAGCAAGGGAAAAGTGATCCATCACATACAAGGGATGCTGAATAAGACTACATGCTGATGTCTCATCAGAAACTATGGAGGCAAGAAGTCAGTGGTATTACATATTTAAAGTAGAGAAAAAGAAAAAAAAAAAAAACTGCCAGTCAAGATTTCTTTATCCAGCAGAACAGTCCTTTAGAAATGAGGGAGACAACTAAGAAGAGTCCAGGACCAGATGGCTTCACAGCTGAATTCTACCAAACATTCCGGAAAGAGCTAACACCAATTCTACTTAAGCTCTTTCAAAAAATAGAAGTAGAAGGAATATTACCTAACTCATTCTATGATGCCAACATTACCCTAATACCAAAACCAAATAAAGATACCACAAGAAAGGAAAATTACAGACCAATTTCTCTAATGAACCTAGATGCTAAAATCCTTAACAAAATACTTGCTAATCGCATTCAACAACATATCAAAAGGATTATACACCATGACCAAGTGGGTTTCATCACAGGTACGCAAGGATGGTTCAATATAAGAAAATCAATCAATGTAATACACCACATAAACAAACAGAAAGAAAAAAATCACATGATCATCTCTATAGATGCCGAAAAAGCATTCGACAAAATACAGCACTCTTTCCTCATAAAAACACTACAAAAGATAGGAATAGATGGAAACTTTCTGAAAACGATAAAGGGTATATATGAAAAACCCAAAGCTAACATCATTTTCAACGGTGAAATCCTAAAAGCCTTCCCTCTGAGATCCGGAACAAGACAAGGATGCCCACTATCACCACTCCTATTTAACATTGTCTTAGAAGTACTTGCACAAGCACTGAGACAAGAAAAGGACATAAAAGGCATTCAGATTGGAAAAGAAGAAGTAAAAATTTCATTATTTGCAGATGACATGATCCTATACATAGAAAGCCCTGAGAAATCGACAACAAGGCTTCTAGAACTTATAAAGGAGTTCAGTAATGTTGCAGGCTATAAGATCAATGCTCAAAAATCAGTAGCATTTCTATACACCAATAACCAGCAAACTGAGGAGGAAATCAGGAAAAAAATACCATTTACAATAGTAAACAAAAGAATCAAATACCTAGGAATAAATTTAACTAAAGATGTAAAGGACTTATATACAGAAAACTACACAACATTGTTAAAGGAAATCAAAGAAGACTTAAATAAATGGAAAAATATTCCCTGTTCATGGATGGGAAGATTAAACATCATCAAGATGTCTATCCTACCCAAACTAATCTACAGATTTAATGCAATCCCAATAAAAGTCAACACTATATTTTTTAAGGAACTGGAAAAACTAACCACAAAATATATTTGGAGAGGTAAGAGGCCCCGAATTGCCAAAGATATATTGAAAAAGAAAAATGAAGTTGGAGGTATCACATTACCTGACTTTAAAACATACTACAAAGCTACAGTGATCAAAACTGCATGGTATTGGCACAAGGATAGACCTACTGACCAATGGAACCGGATTGAGAGTTCTGATATAGATCCTCGCATATACAGTCATCTGATATTTGACAAGGCCACGAAACCCACTCAGCTGGGAGAGAGTGGCCTCTTTAACAAGTGGTGCTTGGAGAACTGGATATCCATATCCAAAAGAATGAGAGAAGAATACCATCTCACACCTTATACAAAAATCAACTCAAGATGGATCAAAGATCTAAATATAAGAGCCAAAACCATAAAAACCTTGGAAGATAATGTACGTAAGCATCTACAGGACCTTGTAATAGGAAATGGTTTCATGACCTTCACAGCCAAAGCACGAGCAGCAAGAGAAAAAATTGATAAATGGGATCTCCTCAAAATTAAAAACTTCTGCACCTCAAAGGATGTTATTAAGAAAATAAAAAGGCAACCTACCCAATGGTAAAAAATATTCGGCAACCATATATCTGATAGGAGCCTACTATCCTGCATATATAAAGAAATCCTTCACCTCGAAAATAAAAGGACCAACAACCCATATAAAAAATGGGCAAGTGACCTGAAAAGACACTTCTCCAAGGAAGAAATACAAATGGCTAAAAAGCACATGAATAAATGCTCAACATCACTTGCTATCAGGGAAATGCAAATCAAAACTACAATGAGATACCATCTTACACCCATCAGAATGGCAGCTATTAAAAAAACAGGAGACACTAAATGTTGGAGAGGATGTGGAGGAATAGGAACCCTCATCCACTGCTGGTGGAACTGCGGTATGGTCCAGCCACTGTGGAGGACAGTTTGGCGGTTCTTCAGAAAACTAGCAATAGATCTTCCGTATGATCCAGCAATTCCACTGCTGGGTATATACCCAGAAGAACTGAAAACAAAAATACAAACAGATATATGCACACCAATGTTCATAGCAGCATTGTTCACCATTGCCAAAAGTTGGAATCAGCGCCGGTGCCCATCAACAGATGAATGGATAAGCAAAATGTGGTACATACATACAATGGAATATTACTCAGCTGTAAGAAGGAACAAAGTGCTAACACATGGAATAACGTGGATGAATCTTGAAGACCTTATGCTGAGTGAAGCAAGCCAGGCACTGAAGGATGAACAGTATATGACCTCACTGATCTGAACTGAGGAAAGTGAGCAGTCTCTGAGAACCGTTGTCTGAAAGATAGGTTAACAAAGGAGAGTAAGAGAAGAGCAGCTTTGAGCCATCACCCATATGGACATAATCTACGGTAAAGTGATAAAGTGTGGTTGCATGTTGGGGGATGGGGCAGATGAATGGCGGTGTGCCTGGGTTTGGTGGTGCAGCACTGGGGGGGGGGGGGTGGATTAGGAAGGGCTGGTTCCAATCCCCAGGGCATGTAACTGTGAATCTTGACATTCCATGGGTTGGGAGAGGGGGGTATCATGGGCCCTGGGGGGCTGGGGAGAAGGGAACAGTCAAGATCTAATGGGTTGTTTGGTGGTCTTGGGGAAGGTTTTTCATTACCTTGCAGTAATGGACACAGGACATGGTAAATATCATCAAAATTATTAAACTGTATCATCTAAATTGTAAACTATACTGTAAATTACTGACAATATTTAGTTGCCATATTTTGCTATCTGCATAACAGTTATAACAATGCTAACAACCAAAAAAAAAGAGGACGGAGTTAATATGGGGTGGGGAAGAGGGGTGGTTTGGTATCTGGGAGTCTCCGGCACTCCGTGTGTGACTTTGCTGTGACCTAAAACTTCTTTGAAAATTAAATGAAAAATTGGGAAACAATGGGGATTGAGAGGAGGAAGGTGTCATGGCACACCAGACATCCAATAACACAGTGATAAAGGGAAGGAAAAAAGGGAAAAAAGAAAAGAGAAAGGGAAAAAAAATGAATATATATATATATATATTAAAGGCATTTCCTTTGCTTTTTTGCCCATTTTTTGAATGTCCCAATCCACTAATTATATTTTATTTTGTTTTTTTCTTTGTTTGATTATTTGTTTTTTTTCCTTCTCTCTTTTTTTTTTCCCCTGAGTTTCCTTATGTTTGTCTCTTGCATGTACGCTTATCACACTTGTTTCTTTTTCCTAGTAAGTGTATTTGATTATTTTATGGACTAAATGTTCATGGAGGATTTGGATCACAGAAGGGTTACAATGGGTACTGCGGGGGATTATTGGGGGGGTTTCATGGGGATTGGTTCATCCAAATATACATGAAAGATATCCAAATTCATTCAAAGGATCAGGGGATGGGGCATGGTCACGATGGGTGGAAAATCACACAATAAATGAGGGAATCTGAATTCCTAGCCTGGAGAGCTCTGTCACAGTCTCCAAGGGAGCAACAATAGTCCTCTGAGTGTAGGGACAGTGCCTGTCAAAATAGGATGACGCACTGATGTTTTTTGTTTTTGTTTTTGTTTTTGTTTTTGTTTTTTATTGATGACTACCCTTGTGAGTCTTTGCTCTTGTAAATGAGACTGAGCCTGCAGTTGTGGGGTGCCTAAGGGTTGCCACCTGAGAGCCTCCTTGTTGCTCAAATATGGCCTCTCTCTAAGCCAAACTCAGCATATGATTGCATTACCTTCCCCCCAACGTGGGACATGACTCCCGGGGATGAGTCTCCCTGGCAACGAGGGATTAATACCAAGTGCCAACTGGCAGCTTTGCACAGTGGCAGTATCGTAGCCAATGAGGTTTATCTGAGGCACGATTATTGCTAATTGGAAACTTTTCCCAAGTGCCAAATGGCAACACAACTAGAAAAAGATCTTGAACAAAAGGGGGAAATGGTAAAGACAAATGAGTTCAAGTGGCTAAGAGACTTCAAAGAGAGTCAGGAGGTCATCCCAGAGGTAACTCTTACGCACACCTCAGTAGGAGCTCATAGAACATCTAAGTGCCTATCACCCCACTCAGTGGGGTTCCTGAGAGCTCTGGAGACACCCTGGTCCTATATAAGGGGGGATAGCCCTAGACTGATGCCTTATCAGTGGGATCTATTTTGGAATCTGTGCTCCTGAGAGTGACAGAATTAGACTCAAATAAGTCCTCCCTGCACATGGTTCACCAGTCCCTTCTATTCAAACCTATATGTGATGCTGGAGTTTTTAGGTATACTTCCAGAGACTGGAGCCTCCCGCTTACCTATGTGCCAGGTGTGCATGAAATCTAGGTGGAGCTGCAACTCCTACCCTACAGCTCAATGGACTCATCGAAGTCACCTGGTGAGGAGACAACGATGGGAAATGGCCATCCCAGGGAATGGAGAGGGCCTGCATCTTCTGGCAGGAACATCCCACCCACCATATCCATGGGATATAAGCCCTCTCTCACTTGGAGTTGGAGTGGACATCACCATCCCAGTCCCCTCAGGATTGGGGGAAGAACTATGGACTAGAGTGGACTTGATGGTATTCTCTTGTTCACATATGGTGATTCTAGCAATGCAAGAAATTATAACAATGAGGTGGAGCCAGTGGCCACTTGACACTTTTGGGGTAGGGAGGGGATGAGCAGTTGAAATACAGTGGCTTCTTTGGGAGTTGGAGGTTGTCCTGAGTACCGTTGTGGCAACGGATGTAGGCCATTTTAAATCAGCACACACCACTCAGAACTGAGTGGGAGAGAGTGTGGTCTACAGTGTGAACTGTGGTCTATGGTTGGTGGCAAGGCTCCAGGATGTGTAAGTTCATTGAGGGTGGTGGGCCACACTGTGGGAGATGTTTGTGTGGGATGTGATGGGAGGTGTGGGAGGTGGGCAACATGGGAATCCCAGTGGGTTCCGTGCAATATTTTGGGTAATCTAAGCACCACTTAAAATATATGTGTATATATATATATATAAACAACATTTTTGTAAGCAAATACACATATATGCATATATATTTATATATCATTTTGCAAATGTTTGTATGTATTGTGAGAATTTTGATTTTTACCCATAATAAAAAAAAAATGAGGGAGAGATTAAAATATTCACAGATAAACAGAAACAGAGAGAGACCATCAAGAGACATGTGCTCCAAGAAATATTAAAGGGAGTTCTGAAGGCTGAAAGGTTGGAGTAGAGTGTAGAAATGAACATGATCAGTAAGCATAAATAAAAGTGTAAGAAGAGAGACCAAAATAAGATATGACATATAAAAGCCAAAGGGAAAATATGGTTGAATTAACTACTGTCTTTAGAGTAATAATAGTGAATGTCAAAGGATTAAACTCCCCAATCAAGAGGCAGGAAAAATGAATTTTAAAAAAAATCCATCTATATGCTATCTACAAAAGACTCACCTTAGATCATGTATGTTATTAGAAAAAAAGCTACAGCATAAAACATGTTATTGTAAAACACAGTGAATCTTGGTGTTGATGATGATTGAGGTGAATAATACAAATATGAGAATGTTTTTTCAGGATCTATAAGAAGAGTACATCACTAATACAAGGTGTTAATAATAGGGTGGTATATGGGAAAAATACTTATAAGCAAAATATTCACTATAGTTATTAGTAATATTTTAATATCCTTGCATCAGTTATAACAAAGTTGCCATACCAATGTTAAGTGTCAACAATACAGGAGGTGTATGGGAATGTTGTATTTCTTATTCTTAGAAAAAATGTTACATATCTCAGAAACAACCACAATTCCTTGTCAGTAAAAGTTTTTATCTGAGGCTACTCTGAAAGTGCATGCAGTCAGCTGCATGGCAAAGCTTCATCTTCAGCAGTAATTTTTTTAAAAAAAGGAATGTTACATGAGAAGCAAGACAAATATATAAATTATGTGCTATTTGTCAATTAGGAAATCCTGTTAAGAAGATAAAGGAG
>JAKSZT010053760.1:95181-107305 GCA_026826555.1 Tolypeutes matacus | reverse complement strand
CTCTGCTTTCTATTCTTCAGTGTATATACCCAGTAGTGGGATTGCTGGATTTTATGGCTATTTTATAGTTAGCTTCCTGAGGAACTGCCAAACTATCCTCCATAATGGCTGCACCATTCTGCGTTTCCACCAGCAGTTCTTATTCCTCCACAGCCTCTCCAACACTTGTAGTCATCTTTTTAAAAAATAGCCACCAGTCTATTGGGAGTAAGTGGATATCTCATTGTAGTTTTGCTTTGCATTTCCCTAATACCTAGTGATGTTGAGCATTTTTTCATGTGTTTTTTCAGCCATTTGAATTTCTTCTCTGGAGAAGTTTCTATTCAAATCATTTGCCCATTTTTTAATTGGGTTGTTTGTCTTTTTATTTTTGAGGTGTAGGATTTATTTATACATGCTGGATATTAGGCCCCTATCAGATGTATGCTTACCAAGTATTTTCTCCCATTGAGTAGGCTGTCTTTTCACTTTCTTGACAAACTCCTTTGAGGTACAAAAGTTTTTAATTTTGAGGAGGTCTCATTTATCTATTTTTTCCTTCATTTCTCATCCTTTGGGTGTAATGTTCATGAAACCATTTCCAAATACAAAATCATTTAGATGCATTCCTACATTATCTTCCAAGGTCTTAATAGTCTTGGCTCTTATGTTTAGATATTTGATCCATCTTGAGTTAATTTTTGTATAATGTGTGAAAGGGTATACATTTCTCATTCTTTGGATATGGATATCCAGTTCTCCAAGCAACATTTGTTGAAGAAGCCATTCTCTCCCTGTTGAGTGGCCTTGGTGGCCTTGTCAAATGTCAATTGACTGTATATGTTAGGATCTATATCAGAACTACCAATTTAGTTTCATTGGCCAGTATGTCTATCCTTGTACCATACTGTTTTGACCATTGTAGCTTTTTAGTATGTTTTACAATCAGGTAGTGTGATTGCTCCAATTTTGTTTTTCTTTTTCAATATGTCTTTCACTATTTGGGGCCCTATGCCCTTACAAATAAATTTCTTAGTTAGCTTTTCCAATTCAGTAAAAAATACTGTGGTAATTTTTACTGGGATTGCCTTAAATCTGTAAATCAGTTTGGGTCAGATAGACATCTCAAAGATGTTTAGTTTTCCTCTCTATGAACAGGGAATATTCCTCCATTTGTTTAGGTCTTCTTTGATTTCCTTTAACAGTGTTGTGTAATTTTTTGCATATAAGTCCTTTACATTTTTAGTTAAGTTTATTCCTAGGAATTTGATTCCTTTAGTTGCTATTGTAAATGAGATTTTTTAAATTGATTTCCTCCTCTTATCGCTCATTATTGGTGTACAGAAAGGTTACTAATTTTTACTCATTGATCTTATAACCTGCCACTTTACTGACCTCATTTATAAGCTCTAGAAACTTTGTTGTAGATTTCTCATGGTTTTCTATGTATTGGATCATCTCATCTGCAAATAATGAAATTTTTACTTTTTCCTTTCCAATTTGGATGTCTTTTTAATATTTTACTTAACTAAGTACTTGAGCAAGTACTTCTAACACAATGTTAAATAAAAGAAGTGACAGTGGGCTTTTTCATCCTGTTCCAGATCTTAGAGGGTGTAGCTGTTGGACAATTTGATGTAATTATGAATTCCAAAAATATATATTGGATTATGCTTATAAACTGATCTGTTCATCTGGGCATGATTAAGTTATGATTAGGGCATTAACTGGGCCACATCAGTAGGGTGTTGAGCCCTAGCTCTTGGTGGGTGGGGAATAAAATATAAAAGGCATCACAAAGAACAGAGTTGCAGCAGTTTTTGAGTAGCAGTTTTGATGTTGGAGTTTTGATGTTGGAGAGAAGGCCCCAAGATAGAGACAAGCCATTCGCCTGAGAGTTCACAACTGGCCTTGGGGAGAGAAGCAAAGCATAGACAGCCTAATAGTATACAGCTGACCTTGTGGAGGAACCAGAGGAGCTAAGCTAGGAGAGAAACATAGCCCCAGGAAGAGAGGAACCAAGAAGCCTGAACCGTGGCAAATGTCGGCTGCTGTCTTGCTCCAACACGTGGCAATGGACTTTGGTGAGGGAAGAAACTTATGCTTTATATCCTGGTAACTGTGGACTTCTACCCCAAATAAATACCCTTTATAAAGACCAACCAATCTCTGGTATATTGCATTAGCACCCCTTTGGCTGACTAATACAGAGGAAAAGCTTTTAAGATTTCACCATTGAATATGATGTTAACTGTGGATTTTTCATATATATCCTTTATCATCATGAGGAAATTTCATTCTATTCCTATCAGTTGAAGTATTTTTATCAGGAAAGTGTGCTGTATTTTTTGGAATACTTTTACTGCATCTATTTAGATGATTATGTAGTTTTTTTCCTTTATTCTTTTTATGTGGTGCATTAAATTGATTGATTTTCTTATGTTGAACCATCCTTGCATACCAAGGATGAAACCTAATTGATCATGGTATATAATTCATTTGATGTGTTGTTGAATACAATTAACAAGTATTTTGTTGAGGAGTTTAGCATCTAGGTTCATTAGTGAGATTGGTTTATAGTTTTTCTTGTGGCTTCTTTGTTTGACTTCAGTATTAGGGTGATGTTGCCATCATAGAATGAGTTAGGCAATGTTCCCTCCACATCTATTTTTTAGAAGAGCTTAAGTAGGATTGGTGTAGTTCTTTCCAATCTGTTTGGTACAATTCACCTGTGTAGCCATCTGGTTCTGGTTTCTTCTTAGTTGGGAGGTTTTTGATGACTAATTCAATCTCATTACTTGTGATTGTTCTGCTGTGTTCATCAATTTCTTCTTTCTCAATGAAGGCTGCTTGTGTGTTTCTAAGAATTTGTCCATTTCCTCTAAATTATCCATTTTGTTAGCATACAATTTTTCAAAGCATCCTCTTATGATACTCTATTTCTATGGTATCAGTCAGAAGCAATAAGAACAGCAGTTCTTATTGCTAGATGCAACATAAAGCAGGCCCAACCCAAGCTTAAAATCAATAAAACAGAAATGTTAGGCATGGAAGAATTTGACCTCAGGGATCAAACATCCCTTCCTATATCCCCATCCATCTCCCTAACTCAAAATATTCACAGTTGCCAGTGTTTGAAATGGGAGAACTTTTAGTGAAAGAAGAACTTTACAGAAGTAAAATTTTCCCTGGGAAGTGGATGTAGCTCAAGTGATTTGGTTCCTGGCTACCATGTGGGAGGCCATGAGTTCAATTCCCAGGGCCTCCTGGTGAAGTCAAGCTGGCCCTCACTGAGGAGAGCTGATGGCCCCTACCATGGAGAGATGACAGCCCATGTCATGGACAGCTGGCACATCAAGATGATGCAACAAAGGAAGATGCAGAGGAGAGACTGAGAGATGCAGCAGACCAGGGAGATGAGGTGGCTCAAACAATTGAGTGCCCCTCTCCCACCCTGGAAGTCCTGGGATACATTCCAAGTTCCTCCTAAAGAGAAAGACAAGAAGAAAAAAGACAAGCAGAACCAGAAAGAGCACACAGTGAATGGACATAGAGCAGACAGTGAGGGAATAAAAAGAAAATAAGTTAAAATTATTTCCCTGAATTCGAGAAGAAGTAGAAATCAAAGGGCTCAGTAGAGGGTGGGCAGATCTAGGACCACATGGATATTGGGTCAGCACTGAGAGAAATATGGGAAGACCAGGCCTGCATGGATATGAGGTGGGATCTTAGTCACCCCAAGGGGTCCTGTGGCCCACATGAGCTGGTGGTTTTTTGCCCTCCAGTACTCATTGCCCTTCTGGCTCAGCCCCCAACTTTCTGGCAGTCTTGAAGGGCTCCTGAACACAGCTAGAGTGCAAATTTTAGCTGATTGTGCCCTCACATGCTGGGAGTCCTGTGTACTATTCTGACAGAGATGAGATGCTGCCACAGGGTATGAATAAAGCCTGGAGTTGTGTGTATGGGTTGGAGGTGTGTCTGTGGAGGGAGAGTAATGGATAAGCTCCAATGGACCACAGAAGTGACCTGGAAGTATCCTCTTAGAGGCTATGCCTCTCAGCATTCCTAGGAAACCTTCTAGAGGAAGGGGATCTGAAGGATGGAGCTGGATTTTTAAAATTTATTTTCCCACAGAAGCCCCCTGCAATCCCAGGCCCAGCACAGCCCAGTGAGCAGGCACACTACTACCTCAAGCCACCTCTGCCACCTTTTGTTGAGGCTGAAGCCTGAGATCCATCTCCCCACCCTCTGGACATGTCCCCCTCCTCATCCCCATCACAGAACAGGAGGGTCTGGGAAGTCAGAAGGTGTCCTGAGAAAGAAGGAAAGTGGCAATCTGAAGAGACATTCAGGACTGTGGCTTTTCGTGCAAGTGACAATGCGTGGGAAGAATGAAGAACTTGAGCCAGAGTGGGGTCAGTGAGGGGTCCTGCTGGTCATGAAGGGGAGAATCCACTGCTTGTCAGAGGTAGGGTAGGAAGCTTTGAACTCCAATAGTGCAGTGGACAAGAGACAGATTCCCTGGGCCTGGTCAAGCTGTGGGAGCATTGGACAAGGCAGCCAACCACAATGCCCCATCTCCAGCACTTCCCACACCCTCTTGCTGCCCCTGGCACACTGTTCAGGTGACTCCACCCTCCACCTCAGCCTGAACCCCTTTGTAAGGGTCAACACCCCTGCTTCCCCTTGTCCTCCTCCCTTTGTGGCTTTTGAGGATCTCATGGGCAGAGACTCAGATCTCAGAACCAGACCTGAGATTGATGACATGGCCACAGTTGGGCATACCCTGGCCTCCCAACTTGAGCCTCCAGCCCTTTCCTTTTTCCCCTACCTTGGGTTGTGCTCCAATCCGGTTTGTAGAATTTCTGGTCCTTTTCTCTGTTAAGGCCACTCCCTTCTGTGGCCTAAGCCAGAGGTTCACACTGGGTGCTGTCCAGATTCAAACTCACATGACTCAGAGAAGCTGGTGTTCTGGGTGGGTGTGCTGGGTCAGTCAACCCAAGTACTTTCATCAGGCATCTTGGTGCTATCTGGGGGTTGGAGTTTGGGTCAGTAAAGGTACTCCTGCACTGCTGCCATGCACCTCCCTTGGTGGGGTCCAAAGGCCACCCAGAGATGCCTTGAGCCTTGGCAAGAGGGGTTTGCCTGCATCTGGGGCTATGGCAGTACAGGAGTGGGAAGCACTATGAGCAAGTAAGTTAGGGGGCTGCAGCACTTGGCAGGTCCTTGGCAGTCCAGAACAGGGGCACCAAGCCCTTGGGTGTCAGCCTCACCATTCCCAGGTTCCATCCTGAGAATACAGCAGTGACATTCATTGTCTGCTTGGGAGTTTGATACAAATTATGAAGAGATGCCCTTGGAGAGCCCCTGGAATTAGGTCCTCAAGGTTGGAGGAAGTGACTAAACTCTCTGGCTCTGGCCACGACTCCTGACACTACAATAACAGTTCAGACTAGGAGTAAGAGTTGCCCCCCCAAAAAAGGAAAAGAAGAAAAATTAGAGAAGGCAATATATCTTGATAAATATGAAAGGAGGAAGTGAAAGGTAAAGAAGAGCAGGAGCCTGGTGTGTTTGCCCTGCCTCTGCTGGGGAGGACCCCAAGTATGGGCCTGCTCTTTCCTTAGGAAAACCTGGTTTGTAGCAAAGGGTAAACTAGGAATATTAATTGCTTCAGGTCTCAGTTTAATAGTTATATTTTCTAGGCCAACTCCTTAGTTGGAGATTTGGAAGATTGGGAAAACTCGAGAAAGAAAAGTCTCATAGCTTCATTTTACCCCTTAGAAACTGAAGCAAGTGTGTTTAAATTCCTAGCAGTTGCCAGTCTGGGATGAGAATCTTGCAGCTCCATTGCTCTCATTACACTGACTCTGCCTCATAGGAAGATAAGAAAAGGAGCTCTGGCAAAGAGGGACCAAGAACTTTGATCCTGAATAAAAGGCAGAAGCCTATCAAAGGGAGCCAATTTTAACCAGGCTAGTTTCAGGATTCCACACAGAAATTTCTAGAGCACCAGAGCTTGTCATTTTAACATAAGGTTTACACAGTGCAACTTAGCTTTCAGGGAGAAGTATGGAACGAAAGAAAATGGGCATTTTATTTTCTTTCAGGGCATTTTATTTTCTTCCTGTAATGTCACCTTGCATCACAGTTTCCTGACATCATCTTTTTTATTTTTCTTTTTAGCTAACCACAAGCTAAGAATGATTTATGTATTTATAAAGACTTTTTAAGAAAAGAAAGTATGGCACAGAGACTAACCATACCAACAAAGTCTAGACTATTTTCTATCTGGCCTTTACAGGAAAAAAAATAGCCAATGCTTTGTCTAGAAATTTTTATTTATTTGTCCTTACCATCTTAAATAGATCAACTTTAGAAGAGTGTTCCCAGCTTAACTAGACTCTTAAGAGATAGATCTGTAAACCAAAGTGCAGATAAAGACCTTTGGGAAGAAGGGAGTTCTCACTTATGCTCAAGTCATTACTACCTGGTGTCAAGTCCACTTAAAGGCCCAAAAGAAAGCTCTGAACTTACTGTGAGCATGCATTTGGAACAAAGGAAGTTGGATATTCTTCCATGAAGTTTCTGTCGTGATCACTGGGAGAGATTACCATCTGCAAGGGATGGTGTTTGGTTAGAATACCCAACAAAAATTTTTTGTCTTTTTAGTCTGCCCCCGTTACATGTCACAAACACAATTCACAGCACTTACCCTATAAGTGGAGATATTTGTATTTACCATGAGGAGTGCCTCTTCCTAGTGACCCAAATATCCTGTGTTCAGGGTATATCTCACAGATTGCAGGAAAGCTGAGGCAATAGGCCACATATGCATGACATCAGAGACAAGCCAGGAGTTCTGAGATTGGTTATTCAGATCATCAAACCTCACATAGCCATGGTGCATTCCCCAAATGAAAGATTTGGAATGCTCCTGTATTTGTTCTCCATATCTGGTGTTTTCCTGTCTGACTTTCAAATTGTCAGAAAGACAAGGCCAGTGACAAGTTTGATGTTTGACAAGTTTGACAGGGGGTGAGAGAGATGATATTTTATTGCAGTAATTTGTGACAGGAGCTCTATTTTCTGGCAATGATTCCCTCACTCCTTTGAAAGACATTGTCATGGTAAACAAGTAGATTTATATGTTTAAGGCCTTAGCTCTAAACCCCAACAGTCCATAGAGGAAAACTGCCCTATGGTGGCAAGGGAAGAGGAGGTGGGAGTGGAGGCTCTGCACACTGCCTCAGGCAGCCTCTGCCACTTGGGGAATTGCAGGGAAACCCCAGAGCCCACCTCTCATCCCAGAACCCTGTGATCTGTGGGTCCAAGGACATCACAGTTCCTATCTCAGAGAGAATCACCTTCCAGGTGATGATACCTTCAGATGGCCTGTCTTCAAGCCCATGATTTCCAAGTCTCCACTGGGGCTTCTGGCTGAGGTTTCCCATGATAGTGGAGCTGATCTGAGCCCCGATTTGATCCAGACTGCTGAGTTGAGAGGAAAACCCAATGACAGTAAGTGTGTGCTTCCTGAAGTCACAAAGGCAGGCCAGGCAAGACCTTGGTGCCCAGGGCTCCTGCAGGCCCAGCCTTCCAGGCAGATGTTGGCTAACTGCCTTGGGTGGTTCCAAGGCTTCAAGGGACTAGGGTGGAGCCTGGCAAGGGATAGAGACTGTCTTCATTGAAGGGCAACCAGTAGTAGAAATGCCACAGCCATATGGGTGGGAGGATGATGGATGGAATGGGTGGACACAATAGAAGGGGAGGTGAGAGGAAAGCCAAGTCATGGCTTCCTAGATGCCCAGATCCACCTCACTAGATGAGAGATGTTCTTGTGTGTGTGTGGAAAACAAGGCCTCAGGTTTCCTCCTTGGTGTGCTGGTTCAAGCACACTAGGAAGATAGGGCACTGGACAGGCTTGGTGGCAGAGGGCTTCCAGGAATGGTTAGAAGGGCTGGGCAGCTGCCCACTGTGCAGGATATCAGGGGAGCTGGTGGTTCCACTTGAGAGATTGGGCAGGGAGTGGCATGCACCGGTGATGGTGTGCATGGTATTTTGATGGGGTTGGGGTACTTCCAGGGACTGAGCAAGGATGGACAAGGTGGGGTAGTGTCAAGGCCCTGAGGGAAGAACCCACTAATGATAACTAACCTGGTGGGTGTTGGAAGCCAAGGGAAGGCAAGCATCCTTGGAACCCACATGTTGAGTGGGGGGTGAGGGGCTAGGTCTCTGGTCCCTCTGACAGAGAGCTGGGCACTACTGGGGCTGCTCACCTTGTGCCTTGTGGCCACAGCCTTCTCTCTTGGGGTGTTGGTGCTAAGCAGACTTGGAGGTTCACTGCAGCTGGGATGTCTGGCAGAAATTCCTGTTGTTTAAGAAAAAATAAGTAATTTATTATAAACAGTGGTATTCATTTTTTATAGCCACATTTCTTAGCACACCACTGTCACTTGATGAACTATGAATCAGGGTGAAGAATGGATGATTTTAAGTTCTGTCCCAGTGTGAAACCACACTGCTTCAGATTTGCTATTTGGGGTCCTTATCCTGTCACTTTTTCTGGGTCCCACCATTGGCAGTGTGTCACAGAATGTGCCCAGCCTGAGAGGCCATGACAGGGTCAATACACAACCTAGTTGTGGACATGTGATGGGGTGGATACCACCACTGCAGAGGAGTCAGGGCATAAGTTCTGCCTGACACTCTGACTTGTTTTTTTGGTTTTCATGTGACCCTCTCCCTCTCTCCCACTCACTGTCAGTCTACCACATGGTATCTCTGGAGTCAGCAAAGCTTTCCCTTCACATGGCTATGCCCTTTTTTTTCTCTTCCAGCCCCCCTGATTTCTGGGTTCTGATGCCTTCATGTTTCTCTCTCTGTAAATGTTTTATTGTGGTAAAATATCAAAGCATAAAAATATTTTAACCATTTATAAGTTTACAATTTTGTGACATTAAATACATTGACAATTTTGTGTAACATTTACTACTATCTATTTCAAGAAAGTCATCATCCCAAACAGAACTCTTACACATTAAGCAATAACCCTCCATTCTCCCCACTCCCACCCACTGGTCACAACTCATCTGCTTGCGGTCTTTATGGATTTACTTATTCTAAGTATTTAATATAAGAAAAATTATGCAATATTTGTCTTTGTGTATATGGCTTATTTCACTTAGCATGGAGTCTTCAAGTTTTATCCATGCTGTAGCATATCTATTTTTTTTTTTAATGCAGGTTTAGGGATTATGGAAAGATGACATCAGACTAGAAAGCAGGGCTCAATTTTCTCACAAAAACAATGGAGAAAGAGCCAAAAGCTGTTGGGAGGGAATTGCTCTGGGGTTCAAAAGACCAGGACAGTGCAACACAACTCCCAAGATGGTGAGGGACAGAGAGATGAAGAACATGAAACAGCAAACATGAGTTACCAACCCTCCACAGTGGCTGAAAAAGGTTTGCCAACCCCACATTCAAGATAACCTGGGGTAAAATCCCTGGCTCACTGCTGCTGACTGAGAGGGAAACAGATATCTTCCTCCTGTTTCCAGGAAAAAGGTAGGGGGAAATGGCCAGCTTTCCTTCAGTGGATTTGGCCAGCAGAGCTCTCTTTGAAACTCCTCTCTGGAGATTCAACACAGGAACAGGAAAGACGATGCTAAAATCCCTCTGTGGAAAGCTGTGCTGATGAATGTCATCTTCTAAATGGTTTGTTAATTGCATGGAAAAAGTTGATTTTGGTTCTATCTTTATCCTAACCCCTGGGAGAAAATCTGTGCCCTATTAGTGAGCCCCTGGACTTATTTTGATAACTTAAACTGGGCAATAAAGACTAAGAATAAGTTGAATCAAATACCAAAAAAGAGCTTTGGGGAAAAATAGGCAAAAGAGAGAACCAGAGTAAATTCACCAACATAATCAGCTATCTAGATAACAGCAAAAAATTACAAGCCTTACTAGGGAACAGGAAGATTTGGCACAACCAAAGGAACAAACCAAATATCCTAAGAGATACAGATTAAAGACAATCAGAGATAATCACACAATACTCCTGAATCAATTCAAAGAATTGAAAGAAAATATGACTAAAGAGAAATGATATTAGAAAAAACACTGGGTGAGCATATAGAACAATTTGAAAGCCTGCAAAGAAAAGTAACATAGCTTATTGGAATGAAAGACATAATGGATGAGATAAAAAATACATTAGAAACACTCAGAGTAGATCTGAATTGCTCAAAGACAGAATTAGTGGTTCTGAAGACAGCATCTGAACTGGAAAAGACAGGAGAACAGAAAGAGAAGAAGAGAATGGGGAAAAATGGAACAGAATCTCAGGGAATTGAATGACAATGCAAAATGCACATTAACATTACCATTGTCCCAGGAGGAGAAGAGAATGGAAAAAAGACAGAAAGAATACTTGAGGAAATAATGAACAAAAACTTCCCAACCATTATGAAAGACATAAATATCAATATTCAAGAAGGACAATGCACTACAAACAGAAATAAATCTGAATAGACCTACCCCAAGGCACCTACTATTCAGAATGACAAATATCAGAGACAGGAGATTCTGAAATAAGCAAGAGAAAAGCAAAGCAACACATAAAAGGGAAACTCAATAAGATTAAATGCCAACCTCTCATCAGAAACCATGGAGGTGGGAAGAAAGAGGTATGATGTATTTAAGATACTGAAAGAGGAAAAATGGCAGCCATAAATTCTATATACAGGAAAACTGCCCTTAAAAAATGAGGGTGACTTCAAAGTCTTCAAAGACAAAAAAAAATTCCTTGATAGAATATGTTACCAAAAGATCAGAATTACAAGAGATACTAAAGGGAATGCTAAAGTCTGAAAGGAAAAATAAGTGCAAGAGTTGGTGAAGAGTGTAGAAATGAAGATTATTAGTAAGGGTAAATTAAAATACAAAAATACAATAGAACAATATGAAACAGAGAGCCAAAGGACAAAATGGATAAAGTAATGCCTTTACAGTAATAACATTGAATGTTAATGACTTGAACTTCCCAATCAAAAGATATAGACTGATAGAATGGATGAAAAATATAAGCCATCTGTATGTTGTCTACAAGAGACCCACCTCATATGTAAGGACACAAGCAATTTAAAAGTGAAAGGTTGGAAAAAGATATTCCATACAAATAATAATCAAAAAAGAGCTGGAGTAGTGATACTAATAATGGACAAATTGATTTCAAATGTAAAACTCTGGATGAAGAAGGTTATTATATGTTAATAAAAGGTGTAATTCACCAGTAAGAAATAACTAGATTAAATATTTATGCACCTAACCTGAATGTCCCAAGAAACATGAAGCAATCACTGGCAAAACTGAAGGAAGAAATAGACATCTCTATGATAATATTTGGAGAGTTCGATACACCACTCTCAGTATTGGATAGAACATCTGGGCAGAGGATAAATAAAGAAACAGAGAACTTGAATAATATGATAAATGAACTAGATCTAACAGACATCTATAGAGCATTGCATTCCCAAACAGCAGGATATACATTCTTTTTAAATACTCATGGATTCTTCTCCAAGTTAGTTCATATGTTGGGTCAAAAGTCAAGATTCAAATTTTAAAAGATTGAAATTATACAAAACACTTTGATCATAATAGAATGAAGCTGGAACTCAATAATGAAGAGAAAAAGGTAAATTCATAAATATATAGAGATTAAACAACACACTCTTAAATAATCAGTAGGTCAAAGAAGAAATTGCAAGAGAACTCAGGAAATATCTTGAGATGAGTGAAAATGAGAACTCAATATATCAAAACCTATGGGACATTGCAAAGGCATTGCTGAGAGGGAAATTTATAACCCTCAATGCTTACATTAAAACAGAAGAAAGAGCTAAAATTGAAGATCTAATTACACACCTGGAGGAACTAGAAAAATAATAGCAAACTAACCACAAACCAAGCTAAAGGAAAAAAATAGTCAAGATCAGAGCAGAAATAAATGAAATCGGGAACAAAAAAACAAGCTCTTCCAAAAAATTGTACAGGAAAGAATCTACCAAACTCATTCTATTAAGCCAACATCATCCTATTACCAAAGCCAGATAAAGATACTATGAAAAAAGAAAATTACAGACCA
>JAKSZT010053760.1:51925-95081 GCA_026826555.1 Tolypeutes matacus | reverse complement strand
TCTTTTTCTTCCTTTTTTTTAATGCATTCAAAGTTGCAGACATCCGTTTATTCCCTTCTAAATACTTAAGCATGTATATAATTAACTGGAGTCATAGCGTTCTTGCAAATTGGTGTTTTTGTTTTTTGATCCGGAGCCCTGGTTTTTCGATATATTTTTAATTTTTATTGGAGCAACTTATATTCAACATTACGTTTCCCACTTGAGACACTTTTAAGTATACAATTCAGTGGTGTTAATTACTTTCACAATGTTGTGCTACCATCACCACCATCCATAATCAAAATTTTTCCATCACCCCAAACAGAAACTCTGTACCTGTTAAGCATTTAACCCCCTATTCTCCACCCCTACCCTGTTACCCTTGGATATTCTTCTTTCTGGATCTATGAACTTGCATATTCTAGTTATTTCATATAAGTGAGATCATGCAAATTTGTCCTTTTGTGTCTGGTTTATTTCACTCAACATGATGTCTTCAAGGTTCATCTGTGTTGTACCATGTATTAGGACATCATCTTTGTGATTTTCTTACTTATTACCTTAGCCTTGCCACCATCTTTGTAAACAGTCCCTTCATTAAACTATTCACTGACTCTGTTAAAAAAAAAAAAAAAAAGACTTACCTCCTGAGAGCCTCCATGATGCTCAAATGTGGCCATTCTCTAAGCCAAACTCAGCATACAAATGCATTACCTTCCCTCCAGTGTGGGACATGACTCTTGGGGATGAACCTCCCTGGCACTGAGGGATTACTACCAAGCACCAACTGGCAATACAATGGGAAAAAAGACCTTGAATAAAAGGGGAAAAGGTAAAGACAAATGAGTTTATATGGCTAAGAGACTTCAAAGTGAGTCGGGAGGTCATCCCAGAGGAAATGTGTATGCATGATTAAGCAGGATCACATAGGCTGCCAAATTTGATACTATCCCAAATAGTGCGGATCCTGAGGGCTCTGGAGTCATCCAGGTCCTACAGTCAAGGCAGATAGGATAGCTCCAGAGTTTGGTGCCTTGTCAGTGGACCCTACTTTGGAATTTGTGCCCCTGAGTGTGACAGAGTTGGACAGAGTTGTGTCTTCTCTTCAGATGCATCTTCTGTCCCTTCTATTTGAATTTATAATTGGTGCTGGAGTTGGTAGGTGTACATCAAGGAGACTTGAATTTTTGGGCTGTCCATGTGCCACCTGGGCCCTGAGCCTCCACAGGGTTGCAACACCTACCTTCTAGTTCATTGGACTCACCCAGGACAACTAAAAAGGAGGTGAAGATGGACAACCACCCTACCAAGGAACTGAGTCTACAAATGCAAGCAAGAAAGTTGCCTCCATCAGCCATATGGGATTGAAGCCCCCTCTCATTTAAAGGTGGAGTAATTCCACTCAGCACCATCCCAGAATCCTCAGGATTGGGGAATAAAATATGGACTAGAGAGGACTTATTGGTATTCTACTATAGACTTATTGTGATTCTAGCAATGGAAGGAATTATATAATTGATGTGGAGGCAGTGGCCACTGGAGGTGCTGAAATCAGGGAGAGGGAAAAATGAGGTGTAATATGGGGCCACTTTTGGGATTTGGAATTGTTTTGAATGACATTGCAATGACAGATACAGGCCATTATATATTCTGCCATAACCTACAGAATTGAGTGGGAGAGAATGTAAACAACAATGTAAACTATAATCCATCCTTAATGACAAACTCCAAAATGTGTTCAATTGCAATGAATTTACCACACTAATGAAAGAAGTTGCTAATGTGGGGAAACATGGAAGGTGTGGGGAGTGGGGCACATGGGAATCCCTTATTTTTTTTATGTAACATTTTATATAAACTAAGTCTCTTAGAAAAAAAATATTAAAAATGAGGCTTATTAAGCACTTGGAATGAGGTTCATCCCAATTCAGGTGTGTTTTAGGTCTAAAAATACATGCATATTTTAAAGACTTAAGAAAAGAAACTGTCTCATTAGTAATTTTATATTGTTTATATGTTGAAATGATGGAATTTCTTATATATTGAATTAAAATATATTTTTAAAAAAATTTAAATAAATATACACCATGATCAATAGGGTTTTATGCAGGTATGCAAGGATGGTTCAACACAAGAAAATCAATTAATGAAATAAAACCCCCCAAAATGATGGCCTATTACAACCTGTTGATCTTTGCTATCAAAATGTTTTCCATAGGCCATCAGCCTCACCAAGTTTCTGAGAGCTTGTTATAAATGCCTCACCCCAGAAATTTTGGATCATAATAGGCATTTTAGCAAGGTTCCCCAGTTGATTCACATGCACATTAATGGTTGTGAAGAACAGTTGTGTATGTTTTTGTCCTAAAAATCTCACATGGATGCTAGCCATCAGCTCTCAGAACCAATTAATAATCCACCTCAAATCTGATATTTTCCTGTAAAAGGAGTCTGTACCTCCATCAAAGGATTAAAAGGATGAGATAGCATGTAAAAATAGCACCTAGCTTAAATATTTAATTGGCATTGTAATAAATGTTAACTATCCATCCCTGTTTCTAATTAATATTCTCTCTTTAAAAATATTTGGTGAAAATGTCATTCCCAAATCCTGAATATATATTTGAATTAATGATACATTTCTTCCTAATGATTTAAGAGTGAATTTGATATTTTAAATGGAACATTATTTGATACTAAAACAAATCTGAAATATTATGAAAACTAATCAGTGGAATTACATAGATTATATCTTTAAAAACTGAAACCCATACTTATCTCTTATTTGGGAGAATGTTTAACTGTGATTATACCAAACAATAAGAATTCATTTTTGTAGAAATGAGTTAGTTTAAACTACTCATTTAAATTAGCTTTTAGTTTAAGTGTGAGTGTGAATTCTGTGAGAGCTTACTGGTTTTTAACTCCCATATATCATGTTATGAAATAGTTAATGTAAGTATTTTGGTTTGAGAAATCTAGTTTCTTGTCATTTTTATATGCTTGGTTGAAAGCAGAGTTGTTATTGGGATGAAGGGGAGTACGATGATCTAAGGACATTGTGAGAAGGGGATGGACCCTGGATTGGACTAGACTTTCTGAACAATAATTATAGTAGCCATTATTTAGTGTGTGCTTACTCTACTGTTGTCACTTAATTGTTGAGGAAATTGAGGAAGAGAACGTGAAAGTCATTCAAAGTCACATGGCTACTGAGTGGAGAAGCTGGGGTTTGAAACCAGGCAGTCAGGTCTCAGTGTGCTCTTCAGTGCCTCCTGAATGCATCATTTTTGTTTTTCCACATAGTGGTACAGGAGATCCTGAGCCAAGGATGTTTCTGTCTTTGGGCAGGCAGCCTGGTGCCCATATGGGTGAGTTTTCTCTCATAAAAACAACAGAATTACACTTCTTCAAGGATTTGAAGTGTTCCTAGATGTGCATCTCCTCAGCTGACAGGCCTGCCTGCTTCTGGTGAAGGAGAGAGCAAGCCTTCTCAAAAGTGCCAGGAGACAGCAAGCATTTCAGTTCGGAAATGGCCCTTCAGGGAACTCTTGTATCTGATTCCATCCTTGACAGCCTCCCATGACCTTCTGGCATTGCATTTGTTCAGGAATTTTTATAAAATAAAGTAAGTTATTGAAGATTTTAGGAGTCATCTTTTCATATCTTTCACCCACTTTTTAATTGGGTAGTTTATCTTTTTATTGTTGAGATGTATAATTTCTTTATATATCATGGGTGTTAAACCCTTATCAGAGATGTGATAACAAATATTTTCTCCCATTGAGTCATCTGCTTCTTCACCCTTTTGACAATCACAAGGGCAGTGACTGAAACAGTACCCTATTCTCTTTATGTAATTTTTCTGTAATCTAAACCTTCTCTAAAAATAGAGTATTACAAAAATCAAAAATAAAACTAAAAAATCAAAGAATTAAAAAGTAAAAGAAGAGAAAAGAAACCAAGATCTGGTGCTAGGGAACTCATTGCTGTTGGATAGTCACTGCTTACAGTTCTTCTCAGTTGACAGAGCTAAGGAATATATGAATATTTATACTGTGCATATATATATCTATATATACATATATAAGTATGTACATAAAGACAATTACATCTAAATTTATTCCTATATATATATATATATGTATATATATTGAAAACCACAAATCCACCCCCAAGGCCAGCTATGTATTTTACAGGATCCAGGACAAAATGAAAAGTGAGATTCATTTTAAAAGAGGAAAAAAATATGCCATTAATGATACTAAAATATAAAGCTTTTCCCTTTTTCCCACAATATCTCTACTTTTCATGGTATTTTTTGCCTACAACTTTTTAAAAAATTTTTAGGAGATACTAGGGATTGAGCCCAAGACCTATATGGGAAGTATGTGCTCAACCAACTGAGCTACAACTGCTCCCGGCTTGCTACTTAATACCATCTTAAGTAAAGAAAAACTAAATATTTAAATTATTTGCATGAATTTTGCTGTTCATTATATTGTGCAGTGTCACTTTTAAATACCAGTATAAGAATATTTAACTCATATGTGGAAACAATAAATTACACAATTCCTATTTTGTTACTCTTTTTTATTGTATATATGTTTTGTTCTTACCAGAATAGTGGAAATCCTGCACAAAACTAATATAACTGTTTTTGTTTTGCTTTTTGATATGTGCACATTTGACTTACACCGTCTATCTTTTGCTTAGTGAAGAATAAGGAAAGACTGGAGGAAAGGAACTATTAGTTACCTTATTTTTCCCTTTCCTTCTGTCATCATTTTTACTGTAGGTGGTTGACTAATAGAGCAAGAAAAACTATTATAGGGGTCCTTGGTTGGTTTGGGCTTTTTAGAAGGCCATTTCTTCTTTCTCTCTCTGCTTCACTGCCCTCTTGGACTTAATTTATAGAACACACGTTTAAAAATAAAATGGTAATAATTTCAGGATGATGAGAGCAAAGCATTATACAAAGCACAGAATCTTTCTAAGCATAGGTCCCTGTGCATCTGTACAGATCATGGGACAAAGAAGCTGGCCTATGCTCTGGCTTCTAGCAACCCCCAAAAAATCCAATTAAAAGCTGCCATCAATAAAAGCAGAACATTAAACCACGTGTGGGTCCCTTTGGAGTCTGGGGTCCTGTGGGAATGCACAGGTCACACACCCCTGAAGCCAGCTTGTTTATGACTAGTCCCCTTGAATCAGGCTGGCCTCTGTGACTGCTTCAGCCAATAGACTATGGCAGAAGTGACACTGTGACAGTTTCTGAGCCCAGGCCTTGAGAGAATGGCAGCTTCAACTTCTTGTATTTTGCAACAGCCTTTCAAGGAACACTTTGGAACACTCACTCTTAAGCTGCCATATGAGGACTTCTCCTACCCTGACACTGCCAAACTGGAAAGGTCATATGTACACATTCCAGGTGACAGTCCCAGCTAGGTCCATTCTTCCAGCCATCCTTACCAAGGCATATGAAGTAAAACCATCTTGGACTCTTCAGGCCAGCCTGTTGGCTAGCTAGATATCACTCAGTGGTACTCATTTCAATGTATACCAGAAAGCAAAAGAAAAACCTAGCCAACTTATGCCCAAATTCTTAACTAACAAAATTAAGAAATATAATAAAATCATTGTTGTTTTAAACAAAACAAAAAAGCTGCCATCAATGATGCCATGGATTTAGTAAGAAAAGCCTGATATCATAGATGAGTAAGTAAGGATGCATGACAAAATACCCTCTATTTGTTTTGCAAATGTGATAAATTTGGGTAGGGTATTTACCAATACACAGTTAGGTAAAGGCTTCAAATAGGAAGTTTCTAAATCTGTCTGAGGTGACTTATTATGGCAAACCAATTTGAATCCTAAATGATCAGTTCTCCTCTTTCTTAGACAAGAGCTTATGTTTCATGCTCTATTTCCAAAACCTTTCCTCCAACCTCTTTAGGTTACCATCATCCCATATCCAGTGTTCAGACATTTTAATGTTGAGAAACACTGTGTGGATGTCTGTCATGATGTTGCATATTTATTTTATTTCTTCTACTTCCTGACAAAGAGTTCCTTTCCACAAGAAAGTTATCAGATTTGTGTAGGTTATGAGTCTCAATTATTGCTTCATAAATATTTCAGTTGTTCTTTTCACCTCTTTCTCATCCTGGGAATCTCTCTTACTTTTTTACATTGGATAAAATTGTACCTCTTCCTGACTGTACAGGAAAATTGGTCTCTACCTCTGTGCTCTTCTCTGTTCCTCTGTGTGGAAACTAGTGGTTTATAATGTAATAATGGATTTCTAAGTCTGCTTTCTCCATGAGGATTTCAAATTTCCTCAGGGTAGGAATAGGGTATTTTTTTCCTTTCTGTGTCCCTGATGCTTATCACAGTGTCAAGAACATGGTCAATTTAAAAAGGGAACACTTAACAGTACATTATTCCTTTGGACCTTTTCTTCTCACATTTTAGTCCTAACATTTTTCTCAGTTGAGATGGCATGTGTGTTTAGCTGTTGAAAATGAAATATAAAAAGTGATCCCATATAGTTATAATATGGTTTTATTACCAGTAACTAGGAGTTGTCTGAAAAGACAGTTATTGTCAGAGGGAATAACATAAGATTGTCTCTTCAAAAGCTGAAAAGCCATTTCAAAGGCCCCTTGATAACCACTCTGTAAGTCAGTTCAATTAATATAAGCATTTGAAAATTAAAAGGTTTAAAGTCATTTCTGACTCTTCACCAAAAAAATTTTTTGAAGTATCACCATTATTATTATTTTACATTAATGGCACACATAGAATTTTATAAAATACATTTAAAGAACCTGACCAGTGAGAATTAGCATGAGACCTTTATCTTTCATGGCCTCCACCTGGACTCTAGGTGTCCATTTGTCTGTGGTTGAAATGGACCTGGAATTAATTGTTCCTGGGAGAAGTTAAGGCACTGCTTCCAGCTGCTCTCCTGGTCAGCTCCACTTGGAGGCAATGAACTTCTGTTCATGCACATTTTATTTTTTCCTACAAACCCTACCTGAACTCAACTCATGATCAGGGGGTGTGAAATATCCATAGTTTGCAACATGATATTTGCACTATGCATAGTTGTCAAAGGAAAACCCCAAATGCTCTCCTGACTAATACTTATCAAAATCAAGAAATAATATTTATAGAAGTTGGTCTGAAGCAAGGCAGCTTTTGCACAGCAGATGTTAACCCTTCAAAAAAATAATAGAATTTTTCCTCTCACTATCATCATCTGCTTCTTCCTCTTTATAGTTAAATTGTTGTTGATATATTATGATAAATGTAATGTAGTCAATTTGTTCTCTAATTGTGTTGGAAACTCTAAAAATTCTTCTTAGTCCAGGCAGACAATTAGATTGCTGCCCACATGCACTACATTATTGTGGTCTTTTGTAGAGCCAAATTTATGGAATGGGTAAGCAGTATAATTTGGAGACTGAGATATTGGTGTTTGGAGATAGAAATTCCTGATTTGAATGCTACCCTAGTCTGGGCTCTTCCTCTTGCTCTTGGTGTGACCACTAGCACTTCTACTGACCACTCTAAATCTCAGCTTTCCCTCCCATTTGTAAAATAGGGTAATATGACTTCTGACAGGGTTTTGGAGACCATTAAAAGAATAATTCATCGTTGGTGTTCAGGAGCTGGGTCGATGAAAACGGTGCCGCGGATGAGAAAGAAATAATAAAACAAAGAGAAGAAGAACTGGGATCAGGGGACTCTCCGTCCAATATGGAGGGAAGAGCCCAGCCACCTCATAAAGTGTGGCTTTTATTTGGCTTTAGAACAAAGAAAATACTTGTGAGCATGTGCAAGGGCAATAGATACTTGACAGTTACATTTCACTGAAATCAACAAGTCTTAAAGGTCAATGACTCAGCTCTTTTACATTTCTGCAATTCACAGGCAAGCTCAGGATGTTTCCCCACCCAGCTCCTATTAGCATGAGACTGGAGAGCTTGTTTCCTACATTCCAAGGTGACCTTCTTTTCTGTCAGTAGTCATGGCCTTTAATTGAAACTCCATCATTTCCCCCTTTTTTTAATTAATTAAAGCTCATAGGAACCATTATATAAGTTGCTACAAGGTGACTTCCTGTCACATTTGTCTTCTTCCATAGGCTCTTGTGACTGTGCCTGTCTTAGATTGTCCTCCTCTGAGAATCTTACCCATTATTGACTACTAGTCAAGCTTTTGAGCTCTTACATGGAAGGCAATTTCATTAATATTTATGCTTCTTCAGGTTCCTTAAATGAATATTTTTTGTGCAGATATTTAGTATTAAGATCAAGGGGTTATTAGTAGAATCTTTCTACTAAGTAATGCAAAATTAGTTTTTCAGGGCCAAGTTTCTTAACATAAATGCATTTATCAGGTCTAATTACTCTAACCTTGACAACACAAACAATTAAAATGCATATAACAATAATTCCAAATCCAATCCAAAATGATATTTGAACTGTTTTTTGTTGCCACCAATGAAACGGCTGCACCAGTGGTTTCTTTCAATTCATTTGATACATGCTCAATGCCTTCTTTTGCAATTCTAAAATATACCCAATCAAATGATTTTTTCATTTTCAAAGGAGTAATACAAAAAGAATTTTCATTCCAATCACATTTAAGAACTCTTAACAAGTTTAAATTATAAATTTGATTACCCAAATGTATAATAGTTGTTTCAAGATCATTCATACGGTTATTCAGTTCCATATCAATGTGAGACTGGCTATGCCACATTTCATTTGCAATTTTATGCCAGTCCTTAACATATTGTTGATTCTGGACTCCTTGATGCAGGGCTGTGCCAGTGACAGCTGCAGCGCTCATGATGCCAATCAGTCCCAAAATTCTTGCTATTAAAAGTCCAATCAGTTTTTTAGTTATTTTTAAATAATGGTCGAGGAAATGCCACAGCAACTGGGATTCTGGAGACTGCTGCCAATGTCTGGTCATCTGAACCGGTAACCATAGTCCTTTTCTTTTCTTGTTCTTGCTATAAAAAAAGAGTTTGATTTTCCTGCAAACATGAATTCTTAAGACATGTAAATAAGGAGCAATTGGAGCAACTAATGTTCCTTTCACCAAAAGTTACTTTTCCAATGATAAAACTATAGGATCTTGTACACATACTGTAAGAATTTGAGTTGATTTTCCTTTTAAAATAGTAATATTAGTTTTACTGCCTTGCCATTTAAAAATTGGACCAGTTCCCAAAAATAATTTCCACAAATAACTTTGAGTTTTGTTAAAGTTTAGTGTCCCATGGTTGTGGGATATATCTTCCTTGATTTTTTCAATTTATTGAGCTGTTAGTAAATGCTGTATTACCAAAATTCCAGAGATAAGGATTACTGTCATTTGTGATTATGGTTGAATTATTAATGAACCAAGATATGGTTGTGTTTTTAATAGGTTTTTGTATCCCTATAAGGGCCCAATCCTTTACAATTCCATAGGAATCATTAAACAACACAACCTCTGTAAGCCCATGACAAATATGCCATTTGTCATTAAATAGTCTGTTGTGAGATTGATTAAGATAAATTGGGTAAGACTCATCACTCCAAGTCAACAGCTCTAGAAGAGTTGAGTTGGTTATGTATGCCCAATAAGTGTAATTATGATGTGGTATCTTACCTTGACCTAATACTTTACCTATAACTAATCCAATGTAAAACCACCATGTCCATAGTTTAAGTCTTGGCAGCATCTTCAACTCTAGGCTTGATTCTTCTAGAGGGGATCCACTGCTGTTCTCCTGTTTCTGTAATGATAACAGCAAAACCTCGGCCCCAAAATTTTACCTCTTCTTTTTCCCATTTATTGGTTGTTTCATTTTTCCAGTATATTTGTTGTCCACATTTTTCATTTTCATTCCTTTTTTTAACCTCCCAATTTCTTTCTGCTGCTGTGGCATTAGAAATTTGTTGTCTATTTAAAAATTTAAGGTAAGCAATGCTTTAGATAGTCTGTCCCTAGCAGACTCTCCTCCATCTCCCCCCTTTTTGTTTCTGCAACATTAATTTTAATAAGTGATTGCTTTTTTCTACTATCGCTTGTCCTTGGGCATTATATGGAATTCCTGTAACGTTTAATATTCCAATCAATGCAAAAATTTTTTGAAAGATTGACTAAGATAGGCAGGCCCATTTTCAGTTTTTAGCTGTGCTGGCAGGACCATTACTGCAAAACAATGTAATAAATGAGAACGTACATGTGAGGCCTTTTCACCAGCTTGAGCAGTTGCCCAAATAAAATTAGAATATGTGTCCACTGTCACATGCACTTACTGAAGGCTGCCAAAAGAAGGCACATGTGTAACATCCATCTGCCAAATTTCATTAGGATGTTCTCCACGGGGATTAGTTCCTGGAGAGAAAATGGGGGCATTTATGGGCCCACAAGTAGGACATTGTCTAACAATCCTCTTACTTTCTTTTATTGTTAAGTGGGGATATTTATGACATAAGCCAGAAGCATTAGTATGTGTAAGTTTATGATAATCAGAAGTTTTTTTGTATCTTTGTTGGGTAGGAATATCCATTCTATTATGCTGTCCTCTTGCCAAAGTATCCCAGTAGGGGAATGGCAAGATGGAAATATTAAAAGAGAAATTGGAAGATTTACATTTATTCTTGTTAGTTGGCTATTTTACAGTCTTTTTTCCAGCCATTTTAACTCCTCTTTTGCTTCTGGGCTTAAAATGCGAGGACTATTTAAGTCAGAGTCTCCTGTTAGGGTATTGAAAAGATTAGTTAAAGCATAAGTTGAATTCCTAAAGTAGGCCGTACCCAATTAATATCACCCAATAATTTCTGAAAATCATTTAAAGTATGTAAATTATCAGTTCGAAACTGGACCTTTTGTGGAGTTATAATATTTCTATTAATAGTATGACCTAAATATTGAAAAGGAACCTGTTTTTGAATTTTTTCTTCTGCTATTTGCAACCCATGTTGAGGAAAAATTTCTTTAGCCAGCTGAAATAATGGTTTCAGCTCAGAAGATTGCTCGGTGGCAAAAAGAATATCATCCATATAATGAATAATTATAGCCTTAGAAAATTGTTTTTGTAAAATTTGTAATGGAATGTGAACAAAGGATTGATATAATGTAGGACTGGTCATCATTCTCTGAGGTAAAACTTTCTACTGATAGCGTTCAGTAGGAGCTGAATGATTAATAGAAGGAATAGTAAATGCAAATTTTTCTCTATCATTTGCATTAAGAGGAATAGTAAAAAAACAATCTTTTAAGTCAATAATAATAATATGCCAATTTGTGAGTATTTTGCTAATTCCTGAGGAAGGGGCCAGCCTCCCCAGGAAGAAATACAACACTCCTTGGGCAGTATATTTTAAGGTTTATGCATCAGTCCCTGGTAGAGTGGCCAGCTCCTCCAGGGAGGAATACAACACCTTTTGAAATATACTTTATCTTTTAGAATTTGTTACAAAACATCCTTGATGTGCTTACTATTTTAGTTTCCATTTATTATTATTATTATATATAGCAGAGGTGGAGTAAATCAGACAAACTTAAGTTAAAGCATCTGCCTTTTGATTTCTAGGCAGAGAGGTAGTTTTATAACATATTATTATATTTTAAAATAATTAAAATTATGATTAATAACAGTATACTTTTTTAATATTACACTGAAACATTATTAAATTTTTAGCAAAATATACACTTTTAAAGTATTCATATGAAATTTTTATTCATATAACTTTAATTGTCATAAAATTAGAAAATTTCCCTGAATTGCACAACAGTCTCAAACACTTTACTCAACCTACATCACATGAACTTAACCACTTTCAGTATTCCACCCCCTTCCAGGCAACAGACCAAACCATTTGTAACAGTTTGAAACAAAAAGCTTTTTTGAAAAAGCAGGTTTAAACATCATGTTCCCCTAAAAGCAACAAAACCTGTCTCTCCAAGGAAACATCAAGGCCAAAGCACAAGAAGCTACACCGACAAAACACCCTCCTTCTTGCACACTGATCACCCAGGAGAAAAACTCTGTGCAAACTTCCACCAAAACAGACCAATGACTTGAGAAACCCTGAGAAAAAAACAAAACTCCAAACCTGTTTTAATAACTTAGTCATTTTATCTTAAGATAAAATTACTTTCTTTTCTTTAATAATAAAAGCACATTCTATATACCTTCTCTACTTAAGTTACCACAATGGTTTTAGAAATTGTTTCTAAGCAAACTTCTGACAACATACAATTACTATCAACATTAAACAAACTTGTTAGAATGATTTAGTTTGTTTATATCTAATTTTATTATTTAAAATTAATACCCATATTTATTTATTAATATAAGCACTTATTTAATGTTGGCCATTTGAATAGAGCTCTTTTAATAATTTTTATTCATCAGTTTAATATTACCATCCGGAGGTATCAAAATATACAGACACTGAACAACCATACAAACACAAAACAAATTACAACACATCAATAGAAACATATATCTTTGATTTCACTGCTTTTGAGAATTTTTTTGGAAACTATATTGCTAAGTTTTCTTACTTTTTCAGTGGTTTCATTTTATTAGCTTCTATCATCCCACAGCCTTATCATTATGTAAGCAGTGGGAGGTTTATAAAGTTGTTGCTGGAACTGAAGGGTTAACATCCACAGCTGGAGTTGAGGAGCAACAGAAATAAGACTACACAAAGACCATACATGAAGGGGAATTATTTTTCCCTTTTGATAAATCCTTTTTTAAAGCTTTCTTTACTAACTTCCAATGTTTCAGGTTTAAAATATCCTGCCCTTGCGGCTGAAACCAATAACGCTTCTGTACAAGAGAAAAAGTTCCTCAAAAGCCGAGGATTTAATAGTTACACCGGTGCATTTTAATAAAGTTTTTAACACTCCAGAGTACTCTTTAAAGTTCGACTGCTGATTACCCATTACCCTGATGATTCCAAGGATGAAGCTTATCTTTTCTGTTTCCTTTTTCTTTTAAACCACTCTCAGGAGCTCCTTGGTCCACACACTGACTGAAAGAAAAATTTCGTTTTCAGAGCCCCACGCTGGGCGCCATATGTTGGCGTTCAGGAACTGGGTCCGTGAAAACGGTGCCGTGGGTGAGAAAGAAAGAATAAGACAAAGAGAAGAAGAACTGAGATCAGGGGACTCTCCGTCCGATATGGAGGGAAGAGCCCAGCCACCTCATAAAGTGTGGCTTTTATTTGGCTTTAGAACAAAGAAAATACTTGTGAGCATGTGCAAGGGCAATAGATACTTGACAGTTACATTTTACTGAAATCAACAAGTCTTAAAGGTCAATGACTCAGCTCTTTTACATTTCAGCAATTCACAGGCAAGCTCAGGATGTTTCCCCACCCAGCTCCTATTAGCATGAGACTGGAGGGCTTGTTTCCTACATTCCAAGGTGACCTTCTTTTCTGTCAGTAGTCATGGCCTTTAATTGAAACTCCATCAATTCGTGTACTTAGCACAGTGCCTGACCTAGTGAGTGCTCAATATATAATTAATTGCACCTTGGTGTAGTGCCATTGATCTGCCTGGGGAAACACTATATGACAGAGCTTCCCTAGTCATGGTAGGGATATTGCTAAGAATATTTATTCATTCATTTATTCAACAAGTATTTGTGGGTAACCTATTTTGTGCCAGTCATAATTCTTCTTGCTGGCAATAAAGCAATGAAAAAACAGATTTTGCCCTGAAGGAGCTTATATTCTATGTGGGGGTGGGTGGGATATACATAATATGTAAGTACATTATTTAAAACATGTGAAGGTGAGAGTGCTATGGAAATAAAGTGAGAGCAAAGTAGTGGTTGTGGGTAATGATAGGGAAGGAGAATGTATTTATAAAGACTGACACGGAGAGCATCACCAAGAAGGGTCTCTTGAGCAATACTTGAAAGAAGAATAAGTGAGGCATGCAGATATCTGGGGAAGAGAATCCCATTAACAACTTTGATATAGGAGTGAGATCCTGGTGTGTTTAAGGTGTAGCCAGGGCACTAGTGGGGCTGGGGAGCAATTATGTGATTAGTCAGTGATGGGGTAGAGATTAGGGTTGGGGAAGTTTGGACTAGGGTAAGGTGGGGAGAGGCAGCTCACTTAGGCTTTGGGTTCTCCTCTGAATGAAATGGAGGCCATTAGAATGTATGAGTAGAGGGTGATTGTTCAAGTTGTATATCTTACAATTTTCCTTTTTTCCTCCCTCCCTCCCCCCTCCCTCCCTTCCTTCCTCCCCTCTTTCCTTCCTTCTTCATTCATCCCTGCCTTTCCTACCTTTCCTACCTTCCTTTCCTTTCTTTCCCTTACTTTTTTATATTCTCTTTTCCTTTCTCCCTCACTCTATCTCTTAAAATCTTTCTGAGATAATCACATCTGTGCCATCTCATTGTTGGTATTTTTTGATTGATTTTTTTCATTCAAGTTGAAAATTTCCTGATTCTTGGCATGATCAGTGGTCTTTTATTGTACCTTAGACACAGGGGCTATGTGACTCTGGGTCCTATTTAAACTTCTCCTCTGCAGACAGTTACCCTGTTGAAGTTCAGGGTGCAGGTCCAAATGGAGGTGGATATTTATCTTCCTTCTGGACTCCAATAGACACCAACCATCAAAAATTAAGCAACAGGCCCCACCTTACCTTGTAAATTTTCACCACACTTTGTAGCTTATGGGTGGGGTAGATGTTCAGCTCCCAGCTTGGCCTCACTGATACCAGGGAGAGAGGGAGCAGAGGGAGTGGAATCAAAGTGTTGACTATCACCAACTTTCTCTGAGACATTCCACTTCACTGTTGCTGAGTAAGGGTAGAGTTTCAGCTGCCTGATGCACCCTGCTCACTCTACCCCTACAAAAGCAAAGAATATATTTGCAGCCTCTCACTGTGGCTTGTTGTTGCCAGCTGGAGTAGAAATTGAGCTGCCCATTTAGCCCCACAGGCAACTTGGGCAGTTTTTCCTTCAGAGTTTTGGTGGGTGGGTGGTCATTATAAAAAAAAAGATTTCTTCTGCCTTTTCCTAGTCTTTTGACTAGGGAAAGCAGGCTCTTTTTTGGCAGCAGTTGGTTGTGGGATGTGGGCTTTTCTAGCACCCTGTTTGGGATATTTAGGAGGCACAAGGAAATCACAGCCACATTTTTTCTTAAGTCCTAAGGTCTTTAACCAACTTGCTTTTTACCTTCCACTCTTCAGAGTCTTCCTATGTTTATTGTACTATGTTCAGGGACTTTTGTTGTAAGATGGAGGGCTACCAAGGAATGTAGCTACTCTACCTTGGCTCAGCCAGAAGTCTGACAGTTGGATTTAACAGACAATCTGTTAAAATATGACAAACAGTCACATTTTATACTGAAAGTGTGTGATGCATGGTTGCCTGGGCCACAGGAACAAAACAGAATATATGGTCACTACATCTATAATCCTTGTTCTGGGCAGTCCCAAATAGGTATCACTTTGTCACTTTCACTCATATTGCAACCATATTTTCAGAGCCCAATATTACCAGAGGGTGTAGAGGGACTTGATTTCTTATCTTGGCTACTACCTGTGAGATGTTCACTCAGCAATTGTCTTTCTCCTCTCTAGTTAAAGAAACATGAGGAGTGATAACACTGGATGTAGGGAGGGAGGCTGTCCCAAGCCTATGCTTTTTCTCATTACTTTTGAGGGATGTTTAGTTGACCTCCTGGGATGGTCACCAGCTGATAGGAATTTGTGCACCAGTGTCTCCAAGATATTCTGCCCTTGGTGCTCACTTTGTGAGGCAGGAGGTGCTTCTGGCAACAGGTATTTTGTGTTTCCAGGACTCAGAAATATCTCTTAAGTTTTTTTGTTGCTTACTGCAGAATCTTGTTCCTTTCATCAAGTAATCTCCAAGTAAGATGTTCTAGGGGCTACTCCAGGATGAATCCTGCCTAATTCTATACAGAGTTACCTACCAGACCCTTTAAACCTGCTGGGTCCTGATTAGAGGTTCTTTATCTCATGGTGATTATTTATGCTTTGTTTAGAATAAGTGCCATAGAGAAGATATCCCTATCTAGATAAATGTAACAAATATTCAGGTCCTCCATGGATATCACAGGGAACAGGTCCAGCATGCTCTAGAGCAACTTGGAGTCACTCTTCAACTTCCTTCACCTCACTATTATATATAAATCATTTTGAAATAGTTTTTAGTACTTCTGAGGGAGGTACAAAACTTCATGTGATTAAGATTTAGAGGCATCCTGGGCAGAACATAAAACTTAAGATTGAGAATAAGTTTAAATCAGGACAAAGAGTAGGCAGTGACTACATCTGGATGAAAGAACTTTTGGATCTCAATATCAGGATAGCATATTCATACTACAATTTTGGATAAATATTTGTGCTCTCAATGTATAGGAAACAAGCAGTCAGGAAGGTTATTTGTGTTATTTCTCAAGAGTCCAATTTATAGCTAATTTTTATTTCAAAGAGGAAGCATAATGTAGTGATTAGATCCATGAACTCTGAAGTCAGAAATGTTGGCTTTTAAGCCTAGTTTTGCCTTTTATCTCTGTGTGTCACAGATTTCTCATCTGGAAAAAATATTACCTACTTGATTGAGCTGTTGAGAAGACTTATGTATGTGTTTATATAATGCTTAGAATAGAGCCTAGTATGAAGTAAGTGATGCTTCTGATTTAGCTTTTATTATTCTTTATTCACTTGAATGAAAAGGCATATTACATGAGTTTATTCACTTTTTAAAATTCAGAAATTATTTAAGAAAAGTATTTTTTGTCTGGAAAAAAAAAAAAAGCAATGTCATTTGTAAGCATTTTTTTAGCATTTGTTAAAAAAGATTGAGAGAAGCTGCTTGAAATGCTTTCAAAGAAAATCTTGCCAGACTGAGGATTGTGTGAAGGAGCCAGAAAACATTGTCTTTTGATATTCAGAATGCCATTCCCTCACAGAATTTTTAACAACTAGCAAAAATCAGCAGCAGCATCTTCCTCAAATCTCTGGTAATGAGTTAAAGGGTTTAGTAACTGAGTGTGTGCTGAATCCAAAAAAATACAGGTTTAAACAAATAGCAGCCCATGGCACCTTGATAGTCCCTTCCCATTGTCTTTCCTAATGTGGTAGGGAGCTGGACTGTACTCCCATTGTGAATCCCTGGTTGTATTCCAGAGGGATCAGAGTAACCCTTATGCACATACTGGGGCACCTGCATGTCAGTGCCAGTCCATCATGTGGCAGTGTGAAAAACTGAACAAGGAAACTCTTCTCTGCTTGGTTTCCCAGAATTTGCCCTGTAAGCAGAAGCAGCTTGCAGACAGCAAATACAGTGTAAGAAACAGTTAAGTCAAAGTTGCCTGGGAGTGGAGTTTTGGGCATCCACCTGCCATATGAAGGGACCTGGGTTTTATACCCAGGACCTCCCAGTAAAATAAAAATAAAGAAGGCATGCAGGTGGGCCAGGCCCACACACAGCCAGCCACCAGGCCCGTGTGTGTTGAGCCAGGCACCACTGAGCCATGCAGCAAGATGATGATGCAGCTGGAGAGAGACACAAGGGAGAGCCAAGATAAGACATGACAAAAAAAATGAAATGAGGTGGCACAGGTGGCAGAATACCTCTCTCCCACATCAGAGGTTCCCAGGATCAAATCACAGTGAAGACAGGAGGAGAAGGATTAGAAGAGAGGGCAGAAAACAGACAGAGAATTGCCCAGTGAATGGACATAGACAGCAACTGGGGGGTGGGTTAAATGGATAAAGTAAATAAATAAATAAGTCTTTTAAAAAAGTTTCCCTGGGAAATGAATCATGGGTTTTAAAGCATACAATAGAGTGTGAATAGGGAGGAGGAGAAGGCTATTTTATAGGGTATAGCAGGAACATCTGGATTCCTGTAAATGGGGGTATTCCTAAGGCCATGAGTGAACACAAGTCCAGGCTCAGAAAACATAGAGCATAATGTCCACTTCACTTTTGCCTCAGGTGATCTTTATGATGGGAAGGTAAAACTCTGAAGGAGAGCAACACCCAATGCATAGTCAATTTGCAAAGACATTATGGAAGTTACAGAAGAGAGAAAGGGGCATAATAAAATATTCAAAGAATAAGTGGCATAAGATCCTCAAATGTAAAAAGAGACATGAATATACACAATCAAGAAGCCCAAACAGGATGAAATTTAAAAGAGCCATGTTCAGGTACATTATAATGCATCTGATAAATGCCAAAGACCAAGAGAGAATTCTGAAAACTGCAAAACAAAAGCAACATGTCACATGCAAGGGAAACCCAATAAGATTAAGTGCTGATTTTACATCAGAAAGCAAGGAGGCAAAAATGCAACAGGCAGTGTGATGAAATATTTAAAGTTCTGAGAGAAAGTAATTGCCAACCAAGAATTTTATATCCAGTTTGTCACGGTTAGGCGTATGTGTCGATTTGGCTGGGTAATGGTGCCCAGGTTTTCAGTCAAGCAAGCAGTGGTCTAATTGATACTGTGAGGACATTTTGTGGACTTAAATCATCATTGAGTTGATTCATCTGTAGCAGTTTGGCATTGTTTATGAATTCCAAGAATAGATATTGGATTATTTTGAGAACTGGTCTGTTCACCTGGATGTGATTAAATTATATTTAGGGTTTTGATTGGACCATGTCAGATTATGTTTGTAAATTGGTCTTTCAGAAGTATCACTTTTAATTGATTAAATTATAATTAGGAATTTGATTGGGCCACATCAATAGAACATTGAGTCCCTGAGCCTTTGATGGTGGTGACTCACAGATAAAAGACAAGGCAAAGGACAGAGTTAGAATTCTGATGCTGAGTTTTGAGCTGGAGTCCAGGAATGGAGATGGCTCTTAGACATGGCAGAAGCCCTGGGGAGAGAGACAGCCATTCACCTGATAGTCTACAGCTGGCCTTCTGGAGAGAGGCAAAGACTAGAGAACCTCATAGTCTACAGCTGACATTGTAGAGACAGCAGAGGATCTGAGCCTGGAGACAAGCAAGCCCCATGAACAGAGGAACCCAGGAAGCCTGAACGTCTTTATTTAGGCTCCTACCCTAAATAAACACCCTTTATAAAAGCCAGCAGATTTCTGGTATTTTGCATCAGCACCTCTTTGGCTGATTAATACAGCATCTATAGATGACTACATCTACAACCAGCTGAGGATATTGCCTTCAGCAATGAGAGAAGTCTCATCCAATCAGTTGAAGGCCTTAAAAGGATAAATGATTTCAGCAGTCAGTGAAAGAATTCTCATCTCTTCTTCAGACAGACAGCTTCTCCTGTGGAACTATTTCATCAAGAACCTTCATCAAAGTTCTAGGCCTGTAGGCTGCCCTACAGAATTTAGACTTGGGCATGCATATGGTCATGTGAGACAATTTTATAAAATCTCATAATATTTACAGATATCCCCCATCAGATCTGTTTCCTTCAAGAACCTGACATAGTTGAAGTTAAGTTGTTATCAAATCAAACTTGATTGTTATAGATTTAGGATGATAAATTTAACCCCATGTATTAGTCAGCCAAAGGGGTGCTCATGTGAAATACCAAAAATGGGTTGGTCTTTATAAAGGGTATTTATTTGGGGTAGAAGTCCACAGATACCAGGCCATAAAGCATTAAGTTTCTTCTCTCACCACAGTCCATTGCCATGTGTTAGAGCAAGACAGCTGATGGCGTTTGCCAGGGTTCAGGCTTCTGGGGTTCCTCTCTTACTGGGGCTGCATTTCTCTCCGGGCTTAGCTCCTGTTTCCTCCACAAGGTCAGCTGTAGACAATCAGGCAAATGGCTTGCTTCTCTTCTCCTGGAGCCTTCTTTCCAACATCAAAACTGCTTCTCAAAAGACTGCTTCAACTTTCCTTTGCCTTGCCTTTTATATTCAATTCCCCACCCACCAAGGGTGGGGCTCAACTCTCTAATCCTAACCTAACCATGCCCAGATTAACAGATCAGTTTATAAGCATGATTCAATTATATTTTTGGAATTCATAATTACATCAAACTGCCACACCCCATATAAACACAAAACAAACATCTGAAAAATATACACAGAAAGAAATGAGAAGGAATAAAAATTGTTCACTACAAAACATCAAATCAATATGAAAGTAGGCAATAATGGAAGAATTGAGGTATATGAAAGATTTAAGACTCACAAACTAAATGGCATAGCTATACTATATTTCAAAGAAGTTTTTAAAAATTATGAAGGGATTTTTGTTCCCTCACATGAGGTATCATTGTCATGTCTACCACCCAGGCACCACTGCCATGCTGAATATGAGGGACACAGGGCTCATAGATTGTTGACTTAAAGAATAAAGTATAGAAGACTTGGTTTCTTTATGCAGGGCTTCACTCTCTACATTTAAAGATAGGAAAAAAGATAGTGAGATTTTTAGCTTTTGGAAGACATAAACTTACTCCAAAGAAACTTGGCAATACTGTAAATAAGAAATGAAAATATGAATAATCTTTCCCTCAGCATTTTAAATGCTAATAATGTTCCTTGTTATGCTTTAAGTAACAGAACATTTTCATATAGAACCGTGATATCACGTTAGTTGTGGCATCTTTTTTATTCCAATCATGCAGAGTTACAGAAAAAGGAATTGGATATTTTCAATGTTGACCTTATGAACTCTTTCAAAGTCATATATTATTACTGGTTTTCAAACTAGAAAGGTAGAAACCACTGGAGTATTCTAGGTTTTAATTTCTGATAAGGGAAACAGATAGCTATAACCCATGTAAACACAAAGGTGTTTGGCATCTTAACTTTACAAATAATCTGACTATCCCTAGTCAAGCCTCCAAATGTCAGTTTTTAATTTTGATGAAATCAACCTTACAGATATCATCTTTTATGAATCCCATATTTATGTCGTATAAAATAAATTTTTGCCTCACCAAAGTCACAAAAGCTTTTCCTATATTTTCACCGATAATTTTATAGTTCTAGTTCTTACACACAGTTCTGTTCTCCATTCTGGGTTGTTGCTGTTTTTTTGTGTGTGTGTTTTTTTGTTTGTTTGTTTGTTTTTTTGCATTATGTGAGGTAGGGGTATAAGTTCATTTTATTATTTATTCATTCATTTATGAATGTTATGTATGGATGCATATATGCATGTGTATATGTACATATGTATTTTTTCTTGTAGACATCCAATTGTTTTTCCAGTGTTGTTTGGAAAGATTATCCTTTCTTTATTGAATTCATTAGGATTTTTGTTACAAATCAGTTGATCGTGTAAAAGAGAGCATATTTCTGGACTTTCTGGCCTTTTCCATTAGTCTGTATGTCTATCCTTATGCCAATACTACATTTTAAAAATTACTATAGTTATATTGTAAATTTTGGAATCAGGTTGTCCTCCAATTCTGCTTTTTTTTTCCTTTCAAATATTGTTGTGGATATTTGAGGACATTATGTTTCCAAATATGTATTATCAGTTTATCTATAAAATAAAAATGAGGGAATTTCATGGGGATTGTGTTGAATCTTTAGGTCAATTTGGGAATAATTGTCATATTATCTATGTTTATTCTTCCTATCAATGAACATAATATACCACTACATTTATTTGGAGATCTTTGATTTCACTCAATGATGTTTTATATTTTTCAGTATACAAGTTTCACACCTTTTTATTAAAATAATTTTGGTTATTTGATGCTATTGTGAATTTGATTGCTTTATTAATTTCTTGTTTGGATTATATTTGCTGGTGTGCAGAACTACAATTGATATTTTATTTTGATCTTGTATCCTGCAACTTTGCTAAACTTCCTTTTTGGTAGGTTTATTTTGCTTTTATTTCCCCTTTGGTAAATTCTTTTAGACTTTCTAAATAAGAGAAAATGTCACCTGAGGGGAAAAATTTACTAAGGTGATAACTGCACAACTCTGTGATGAAAGTGAAAGCCACTTGGTATACACTTTGGATAGATTGTGCAGGGCCTGGATTTGGATATTACAGTGACCCACGTGGTGAAAGATGGACTGTGATTAACAGTATAAGTATGAGAGTGTTCTCTCATGAAGTATAATAAATGCACAATACTATTTAACTGAGAAATATATTTATATATTCATCTGTGTTTATTTTTTAGTTTTTAATTGTTTATATATTCAATTATTAAATGTACAAAACATAGTCAAAAAAAGAAATGTACAATACTAATACATGGTGTTAATAATAGGAGGGTGTGGAAAAATATATATACCAAATGTACACTATGGACTATAGTTAGTGGTAATAGTCTGATGGTATTCTTTCATAATCTGTAACAAATGTTCCACAACAAAGTAAGGTGTTAGTGGAGGGTGTTGTATGGGAATTCTGCACACTACGTATGATTGTTTTGTAAGTTCACAACTTCTCTAATAAATATTTGGTGTACACACACACATAGACACACAGTGTTTTGCCCACAGGCTTAAAGACAGAAAACCTGCTGCTGGATGCTGATGGGAATATCAAACTTGATGATTTTGGCTTAAGCAACAAATTTACCAGTGACAAGAAGCTGGAAACCTTGTGTGGCAGTCTCCAATATACTGCCCTAGAAATCTGGCAGGAACAAATGTATGATGGGCCACCTGTTGATGTCTGGAGCCTGGGAGTAATTCTTTACACCATCATGAGCAGGGATGTACCTTTCAATTTCACTGAAGTTTGAGGACCTGAAGAGAATCCATGGACTGTGTAGCTCTTATCAGAAATTGTAAAAATCATAGACATTTGTAAGAGAACACTACAGCACTTAATAAGCAATCTCTGGGTAAATATGGGTTATGAACATCAAGACCTGAAGCCCTATGTGGCACCCCTCATGGATTACCAGGTCCCTCACCAGACAGCATTGATGATGTCCATGGGATACAGCATTGAAGAGGTATAGGAATTACTCATGAAAAGGCATGATGAACTCATGACAACCCATCTCTTGCTGGGCTACAACAGATAGGAGCAGGAGGCCTCCACCATTGCCCTGCAGCCACAGGCCTCACCTGATCAGAAACACAGCTGCAGTCCTTCCCCACACCATGTGGAAGAACATGGTGTGCCTGCCAAGACTGTGCTCTAAAGATACAGTGAACCCACAATTCCACTTCTAATTCCTTATCCAAAAACATAAAGGAATAAAAGAAGTTCAAGTGTCATGAGAAGGACCAGAATTCAGGGAGGAAAGCTTGGAGCATGTTCACCATTTCTGCCCACCTCTTGCCAAGCAAGGAGAGGGAGAAGCTCACCCCTGTCCCTTCAAGGAACAACCACTCCACCATCACTGGTCAACCATGTAATACTCCTCTTCTAGAGAAGAGCAGCCTTAATCACTCCTTCATTTAGAAGGGCACAGAAAGCCAAAGTGCAACAGAGTCAGGATCCTCCCAGACTTTGGCTTCAGCCACATAGTCCCAGGCCCTGTCCTACTTGCAGCAAAAACTCCTGACAGCCTTGGTGTAGCTTAGCCTGGCCCCAGGTCTGAGCCTGAAGAATGTCACTGGTAGGGACCCCAGCCCAGAACAAACTCCCAGCTTAGCCTTTTGGCCTCACCCTCTGGATACATGAGCTGCAGTGAGGATGGAAACCCTGATGGAAACAATTCTCCCCAAGCTGTTTCCAAGGGAAATTCTGACTACATGGGGCAACACCAAGTGATTGGCAAGGAGCAGACTTTTCCTGTGGGGTGAGGCCAGTCTCCCCTTTTGGCAACATCCAGGGCCAGCAAGGGGCCATGAAGCAGTTCATTAAGTTTATCTGCAGTAATGCATGCTTGGGGTATGCCAGCAGGAAATAAGACAAGTGGGAAAAGAAATACCAAGGTGAGATATACAGGATCTCCAGGAGGCCCAGCCACACTAATGGAACTTGAAATAGAGGATGAAACTCATGAGCTACCTGGATCACCAAGAGATGATGCAGGAGATATGTTAAGGTGCACAATGCACTTGGTTGTGAGTGGGACCTGATCAAGTGTTACAGGCATGCAGTGCATGTGGTTCAGTGGGTACTCCATGGGGTGAAGTAAAAAGGATATCTGGGATCTCCAGGGCCTTTAAACTATTACTACCAAACTAAGAAATGAATTTCAGCTTTAAAGTGCTCCTAGGAGCCAACTGAGAGACTAGAGGAGGGCCCTAAGGCCTTTGCTGCCAGCTGGCCACTCTGCACACCATGCAGGTGGAACTCCAGAGATTTTACTGGTATGTTTCCCCTGGGGCCCTCCGCCGTTTTCCTGTCCTTCTCCAAGTCTTATAGTGAAGGCCAGTGGCCATAATCTTGACTCCCCCACTCTCATGGAATACTGTTAAAGCAGAAACTCCTTAGTGATTTTGGTGGTAATGGTTTTGTAGGATATGAAGTTTCTGGGATCCTCTTCAGTGGAACCCTGTTGAGAATCTGCTATGACATCTGCCTATCTCCACCCTGCCCTGAACTATATCCTGTGGCCTCATGTGAAATATGTCACAGCAGCACAGATGGATTGTTCTGGTCCCACTCATGGCTGTTGTATTCAGCACCTGCTGATCTCCCATATCATCTCTTTGAGCTCCATTCAGCTCATGATTCTCATCCTCAATCAAAAGTTTAATGAGGGAAGCAGATGAGGCTCAAGCCCTTGGTTGCCCACCTACCACTTGGGAGGTCCTGGGTTTGGTTACCTGTGCCTCCTAAAGAAGATGAACAAGACAATGAGCTGGTGCAAGGGGCTGAAACAGCAAGCTGATGCACCAAGATGATGCAATGAGATGACAATGCAACAAGATGACAATGCAACAGGGAAACACAATGAAAGGCACAACAAGCAGGGAGTGGAGTTAGCTCAAATGATTTGCACCTCCTTCCCACATGGGAGGACCGGGGTTCGGTTCTTGATGCCTCCTAAAAAAATGAAGATGAGCAGACAGCGAGCGCAAAAACAACAAGGTGGGGGAAAAGACAAATAAATAAATGAAACAAATTTTTAAAAGAAGAAAGTTTAATGAGTTTACTTTGGCTTTTGGAGGATTAAATTATCTCCCCTACATATTTGCTTTGAGGTTCCTTGAGATTCCTTCTGGCAAACTTGATATGAATGTATGTGCATATAACCTTGAAGAAATTCCCATTGGCTCCCTGTTGGCCCTTACTGTTGCTAGAGCAAGAGGCTCTGGTCCTGTTACAGCAGGTGTTCTTAACCTTTTGTGTTTCATGGAACCCTTTGCCAGTCTGGTGAAAACCACAGAGCCCTTAATAAGTCCACACTATACTGTGTATTATTTAATAAATATATCACACCTGCACCAACACCTGCACCAACACCAACCCACAAGAATAATGTTATTTTGAAATTGATTCAAAGTCATGGAATACTTGTTAAGAACCCCTGTACTACAGAAAATGTTTCTGATTACCTACCTGTGGGAGCTGCCCTACATAGACAGAGCTCTCTTTGAATTCAGACTGGGAATATGTTTCTTTTGGGGGTTCCATCCTGCTGCTGATGTTGTGAGTAGAGGGGAAGCCATAAAACCATCCTGCAGAAATTGCAAGTCCACAGTTTTTCCCATTGTGTCTCTGTGGGGTCCAGTCCAGAGAACCTGATTGATTTCTGTGAGCTGTGCTGAGCTGTTTTTGATTCCTGGTGCTGGTGAGTGTGTCTGGGAGATGGCTGCAGAATCAGAATTTAGTTGTGTATCTATAAACCTGCAATGAACTTTCCAAAATGGTAATTAAGAAAGCAATTCTGGAACTTCCAGGAAGATGGAGAATAAGACAGACAAAAGGATCATTTCTTCCCCCCCAAAAAAAACTAGAGGACAGGAGGCCCTGTCTAGAGGACTGTTCTGTGGGTCAGGATCAGGGGAATGCTGGATATGGCCTAGAAGAGAGAGGGGTGAAGGAAAGGAGAACTCACCTGGCTGAAAAAATCCCATGAATAAAGCTGCAAAAGCAGCAGCAGGAACCCATCTCCTCAGCTTTAGAGAAAACAGAAGTCAGCAGACTGCAGTGGCTGTGGACAGCAGTGACTATGGACTGAGTGAGTTTCAGGGGTCCTCTTCCCTGAGAAAGGGGAGAGGGAGGAATGCAGCCTACAGGAAATTTAGATTTTGGTTAATGAACTTGGTTTTATACTTCCAGCCCAGGTGGAGCCATGATATTTTATGCAGTGAGAACCAGCAGGGAACTAAAATAATTGGCCTTCTCAAGCACCCTCCCTACTGCCCCAGACTTTTTGTTGAGGGGCAGAGGGAGGTAGGGCAGGGCCTGTTTAAGGATGAGAATAGCTTCTGAGAAAGTTTGTTATTGAGGTGTGACCAGCCCTAAGGACATTGCTTCTGCATCACCTGCCCACATTCAGAGTTACACTGAATGCATACATCCTGACACTTCAGTATGAGAAGAGAGGTCTGCTAAAGAGTGCTATCTGTTGGCCAGATCATAAAAGTGCATGAACATACAGATGTAATCTATGCTGGCAAAATGACAAGGAAGGGTCACTGGTTTAGGGGGTTGGTTGGGGGGGCATTCGGGACAGGACACATCTAGAGCAGACTTCTAGGGAGTGTATGAGTGTTCATTCTGACATAATGTGTTGTATCAGTGGGTGGAGACACACATAATGAGCAGAAAGGAGTTGGACTCCCATCTTTGGGAGGACCAATTTGTTCAGAAATAGACAGGCAAGAGTCTGTCAAGAGCAAAGGCAGTTCCTCATAGGGGAGGACAAACCATTGTGTCAATACCTCTTGTGGCATGTAACTATGAATCTTGTCATCCAATGAGTCAAGCCCGGGGGTTGTTGTGGGCCCAGGGCAATGGGGTGGGAGGAATAGAATAGATCAAACGGGGTATTTAGTGTTCAGTGGAAATATTCTTCATTACCATACAGTGATGGACACAGGACATAGTAAATATCAAAATTTATAAAAGTGTACAGTCTAAAATGTAAACCATTGACAATGTTTCGTAGCTATGTTTAAATATCTATATATCAGCTATAACAATGCTACCATCCACATACAAAAAGATTTTAATAATGGGGTGAGGAAAGGGGGAGTAGGTTGGATATATGAGAGTCTCTTGTATTCTGTGTGTGACTGCTGTGACCTAAAATTTCTTTGAAAATTATATGAAAAATAGTGAGACACTGGGAAGTGAGAGGGGGAAGGTGCCACTGTATAGACTGGACACTGGATATTGCAGTGATGAAAGGTAAAAAGTCAAAAAAATTTTTTCATATTTTTCATTTTTTTAATATCCCAATTTTAATTTAATTTTAGTTTTAGTTATTTTTTTATTATGTATTTTAAATCTTACATTTAAACTTATCATTACTATTTCATTTTCCTATTAATTGTTTTCAGCTCTTGTAATGGCTTCATCTTGAAGAAGCTTTGGATCACAGAAGGGTTACAACTGGGGCAGGGGTGAATCACTGGTATGGGGTGTCAGGGATGGGGGATGCATGGGAGGAAGTTCGCCTGATCATAAATATAAGGTATATAAAAATATTCAAATGTTCACAGGGCATTGTCACAGTGGGTGGAGACTCACTCAATAAATGAGAGAATACTGAATTTCCATCTTGGAGAGCTCTGCCACATTCTCTAAGGGAACAGCAACAGTCCCCCAAGTGCAGGGGCAGTGACTGGTGAAGGAGGATGATCCACTGATGGGCCCTTGATATTGATGACTAGCCTTATGAGTCTTTGCTCTTGAAACTGAAACTTAACCTATTGTTATGGGGTGCCTAAGGGTTGCCTCCTGAGAGCTTCCTTGTTGCTCAAATGTGGCTTCTCTCTAAGCCAAACTCAGCATATGAATGCATTACCTTACTCCCAGAGTGGGACATGACTCTCGGGGATGAGCCTCCCTGGCACTGAGGGATTACTACCAAGTGCCAACTGGCAATGAGACTGGAAAAAGACCTTGAATAAAAGGGGGAAATGATAAAGACAAATGAGTTTATATGGCTAAGAGACTTCAAAATGAGATGGGAGGTCATCCCAGAGGTAATGCTTATACACATCTCAGTAGGATCTCATAGAATTCCAGAGTGGATATCACCCCAAATAGAGTGGCTCCTGGGGGCTCCGGAGACACCCAGGTCCTATGTCAGGGTGGATAGCTCTGGAGTTTGGTGCTTTGCCAGTGGGCCCTACTTTGGAATTTGTGCTCCTGAGAGTGACAGAGTTGGGCTCAACTATGTCTTCCCTGCACACGGTTCATTGGTCCCTTCTATTCAAACCTATACTTGGTGCTGGAGTTTGTAGGTGTCCATGCAGAGACTTGAGTCTTTGGGCTGTCCATGTGCCAGCTGGGCCTGGAACTTGAGTGGAGCAGCAACTCCTACTATACAGCTCATTGGACTCACCCAGGACAACTGGTGGGGAGAAGATGATGGACAATGGCCATCCCAGGGAATAGAGAGAGTCGGCAGCTGCAGGCAGGATAATCCCATCCATCTTCCCCATGGGATATAAGCCCCCTCTCAATTGGAGGTGGAGTGGACTTCACCATCCCAGTCTCCTCCAGATTGGGGGAAGTGCTATGGACTAGAATGGACTTACTGGTATTCTACTATAGACATATGGTGATTCAAGCAATGGAAGAAATTACAACATTGAGTTGGAGCCAGTGGCCACTGGAGGCTCTAGGGGCAGGGAGAGGGAAAAGCAGTTGTAATACAGGGGCTTTTTCAGGTCTTGGGAATTATCCTGAGTGACATTGCAACAACAGATACAGGCCATTTTATATCATCATATAACATGCAGAACCGTATGAGAGAGAGTGTCATCTACAATGTGAACTATGGTCCATGTTTAATGGCAAAGCCCCAGGATGTGTTTATCAATTGCAATTAATGTGCCACACTAATGAAGAATGTTTATGTGGGAGGTTGTGGGAGCTGTGGGAGGTGGGGTGTATGGGAATCCGTATTTTTTGTGTGTAACATTTGTGTAATCTAAGTATCTTTTTTAAAAAAATATTTTTTTAAGTGCATGTAAAGGAAAAAAAGAAGAAATAAATAAAAGTGGCAAGCAGGGTTCATTTACTGCCACCTTCTTCAAGGACCTTGGATACTGGACTGCACTATATTACTGGTTCCTTAGCCCTGGTTTCAGAAGTTAAAGTGGGTTAATTCTAAATATCTTGAACAAGTTGGTCCAAGCGTCAAAGAATGGAAGTAGCACACAGCTTCTCAACAGTAAATACCTAGGCAGGAGAGAGAAACTGAACATCAGAGTAAACTCTGCTTCAGAATCAGATGCTTGGACATCAATAAAATATTATAAGACTTACTAAGAAAAAGAATGATATGACCCAGGCAAAGGAATAAACCAAAGTTCCAGAAAAGACAAAGGACTTGAAACAGCAAATCAATGATGTTCATACAAATCTCCTAAATCATATGATGGAGTTGAAGAGATAAAAGACGTTAAGAAGACACTGGATGAGCACAAAGAAAAATTTGAAAACTCAAATATAAATAAAAGAGAGGTATGGGGAAACGGACGTGGCTCAAGAGGTTCGGCGTCCGTCTACCATATGGAGAGACCAGGGTTCGATCCCCGGTACCTCCCGGTAAAAAAAAAAAAAAAAAAAAAAAAAAAGAGAGGTATGGGAAAGAAGGACAAAATAAGTGAGATAAAAAATACAATAGAGGCACACAACAGCAGATTTGAAATCATAGAAGAAAGAATTTGCAGTTTAGAGGAAAGAACAATTGAAATTGAAAAGAGAGAAGGACAAACAGTGAAAAGAATGGAAAAAATTGAGCAAGCGCTCAAGGAGTTAATGATAGCATGAAACACAGTAAAATATATGTTATGGGAGTTCCAGAAGGAAAAGAGAAGGGAAAAGGAGCAGAATGAGTATTATTGAGGAAATAATGGCCAAAAATTTCCCAACTCTCTTGAAATACTTGAATGTATATGTCCAGGAAGCACAGCATATGCCAATTAGACTAAATCCAAATAAACTTGCCTCAAGACACACAATATTCAGAATGCTAAATGCCAAAGGTAAAAGAAAATTCTGAAAGCAGCAAGGGAAAAGTGACCTACAATGGACATCCAATAAGACAGTGTGGCTTTCTCTTCAGAAACCATGGATGTAAAAAGACAGTGATATGATATAATTAAGGTACTGAAAGAGAAAAGCTGCCAGCCAAGAATACATTATCCAGAAAAATTGTCCTTCAAATATGAAGGTGAGTTTTAAATATACACAGATAGATAGGCACTAAGCATTCATAAACAAGAATGCATCTCTACAAGAAACACTAAAGGGATTTTTGCAGCCAGAAAAGAAAAGAGAGGCTTGGAGGAGAGTGTAGGAGTAAAGTATACCTGATAGGGTATCCAGAAAGGTAAGAAGAGGACAAAAATAAAAGATGACATATGAAAGCAAAGAACAAAATAGCTGAATTAATTAATGCCTTTACAAGAATAACATTGAATGTTAACAGACTAAACTACCCTATCAAAAGACAGGCTAACAGAACAGATAAGAAAACATGAGCCATCGATATGCTGTCTTCAGGAGACCCACTTCAGACACAAGAATGCAAATAGACTGAAATGGAAAAGTTGGAAAAAGATATTTCATGCAAATCATATCCAAAAGAGAGCAGGGGTAGGTATACTGGTGACAGACAAAAAAGACTTTAAATGCAAAGAAGTGATAAGAGATGCAGAAGGTCATCAGGGACAATCCACCAGGAAAGAGAATCAGTCATAAATATCAATGCACCTAACAAGGGTGCCCCAAAATATATGAGGCAAACTCTGACAAAACTGAAAGAGAAATCTCTACACTCATAGATGGAAACTTCAACACACCACTGACACCAATAGATAGAACAACCAGTTTTGCATTTTGGCAGTTTGATGTAATTATGAATTCCAAAAATAGATATTGGATCATGCTTGTGAACTGGTCTGCTAATCTGGGCATGATTAAGTTATGATTAGGGTGTTAACTGGGCCACGTCAGTAGGGCATTGAGCCCCACTCCTTGGTGGGGTGGGAATCAAATATAAAAGGCATTGCAAAGGACAGAGGAAGCAGTTTTGATGTTGGAGCTCTGGTGAGGAAGGAGAGAAGGCCCCGGGATAGAGATGACCCATTCACCTGAGAGTTCACAGCTGACCCTGTAGAAGAAACAGAGGAGCTAAGCCCAGAGAGAAATGGAGCCCCAGGAAGAGAGGAACCCAAGAAGCCTGAATCCTGGCAAACATCAGCAACTGCCTTGCTCCAACATGTAGCAACAGACTTTGGTGAGGGAATAAACTTATGCTTTATGGCCCAGTAACTGTAAGCTTCTATCCCAAATAAATACCCTTTATAAAAACCAACTGATTTCTGGTATTTTGCATCAGCACCCCTTTGGCTGACTAATACAACTAGATAGAAGATCAACAAAGATACAGAGAACTCAATGTGATAAATGAGCTGGACTTGACATTTACAGAACAATTCACCGACATCAGCAGATTATATATTCTTCTCAAGTGCCTATGAATCTTTCTCCAGGAGAGACAATATATTGGGCCACAACACAGCTCTCAATAAATTTAAGAAGACTGAAATTATACAAAGTAACTTCTCTGATCAGAATGGAAAGAAGTTGGAAATCAATAATAGGTGAGAAATGGAAATTTTTCAAATGGAGTCCAAACAACATATTCCTAAACAATCAGTGGGTCAAAGATGAAATTGCAAGGAAATGAGTAAATATATTGAGATGAATGAAAACTGGAAGACAACTTATCAAAACTTATGGGATAGAGTGAAGGCTGTGCTGGGAGAGAAATTTATAGCTTTAAATGCCAATATTAAAAAAGAAAAAAACAGTTTCGGTACTTGGGAATTGTTCTGAATGACATTATAATGACAGATACAGGCCATTACATATCTTGGCCTAACCTATAAAATTGTGCAGGAGAGAGTGTAAACTACAATGTAAACTATAATCCATGCTTATTGGCAATGCTCCAAAATGTGTTCATCAATTGTAATGAATTTACTGCACTAAGGAAGGATGTTGTTAATTTAGAAAAATGTGGGAGGTGTAGGGAGCAGGACATATGGGAATCCCCTCTGTTTTTATGGAACATTTATATTATCTAAATATCTTTAAAATAAATGAAAAATATATTTAAAAAATAGCTAAAAGTCAAAGACCTAACTGAAAACCCAGAGAAACTAGAAAAAGAACAACAAAACAATCCCAAAGCAAGCAGAAAGAAAGAAATAGCAGGGGGATTATGGAAATATGACCAATGCGTTAAGAAGATAAGGTTCAGCTCTCACTAAAACAATGGAGAAAGAGCCAGAAGCTGCCTTGGGGACCTGCTTTGGGGTACAGTAAACCAGAACACGGCTTCATAACTCCCAGGAAAGTGTGGGTCAAGGAGATGAAGAAGCCAAAACAAGTAATCATGAGTTACTAAACCTCCCAGCTACTGTGAAGCCCCCCCCATCCCTGAGATAGTAACTGAGAATAAAACTCCTAGTGAATTTTATCTAACTGAGAGGAGAGCAGATGTCTTCCTCCCTGCCAACTCCTTTGGCTATATATAGAGTGGGAAGGTCCTCTGAGTAATCTAGGAGAGTCCTGGACAGATAGGGAAGCCAGGGGAAAATCATGGGTTGCTCACCTCAGTGGCTGGAAGCAGCACACATACCCCACCCCAAAGGCAGATAGGCTAGGGGGAGCCACTGACTCTCTGCTCCAAACAAGAGTGTGAAGACTGATTCCCTGTGAGGAAGAAGGGTCTGGGAGGGTGCACAGTGATTTCTTTTTGGTGAGTTTAGCCAGTTGAGCACCCCTTGAGTATTGGAAGTGACACTGACTTGACAGGGTGAGGGGAGGAGGATCGCCTAAGGCACGCTGTCAGGTACAGCTACTTAAGTAAAGAGTGGAATTACATCAGAAAGGAGGCAGAGACAGGCAGCTGATCAGCAAGAATCTGGCAACTGCAGGGAATCTGAACTACCAGAGGGAAAAACATAGAAAAACTAATCAGAGATGTCCAAACAAATATCATGAATCAACTTGAAGGAAGAGATTAAGGATATTAAGAAGACACTGGGAGGACACACTGAAGAAATTATAAACATACATAAAAAGATAATGGATATGATTGTGATGAATGGCACGAAACAAGTAATCAAAAATACAATGGAAGCACATGACAACAGATTTGAACATGCAGAGGAAAGAATCTCTGATATGGAAGACAGTACAGCTGAAATCAAATAGAAGAACAGATAGATAAAAAGATAGAAAAAATTCATCAGGGACTCAGGGATCTGAATGACAACACAAAATGCACAAACACACACATTTTAGGCATCCAAGAGGGAGGAGAGAAGGGAAAGGGAACAGAAGGTGTGTTGGATGAAATAATGGCTGAAAACATCAAAACTTTATTGAAGGACATGGACATACATGTCCAGGAAGCACAGCACACCCCAAACAGTATAAATCCTAACAGTCCTTCTCCAAGACATATGGTTGTCAAATTGTGCAATGTTCAAGACAAAGAGAGAATATTGAAAACAGCAAGAGAAAAGAGAATGATCACAAACAATGGAAGCTCAATAAGATTAAGTGATGACTTTTCATCTGAAATAATAGTGGCCAGGAGGCTATGATATGACATAAGGTACTAAAAGAAAAAAATCTTCCAGCCAAGAATTCTCGATCCAGCAAAGCTGGCATTCAAAAATGAGGGAGGGTTCAAAATATTCATAGATAAACAGAAATTAAAAGAGTAGGTCAATAAGAAGCCTGTATTTCAAGAAATACTAAAGGGAGTCTGCAAGTCAAAAGGAAAACACAGGAGAGAGAGAATTGGACACGACTGTAAGAACAACTAAAAAGATAAAAAGAGAAATAAAAACAACATATGGCATACATAAACCTAAGGAAAATATGGTTAATGTAAGTAATTCCTTGACAGTAATAACATTGAATGTTAATGGATTAAACTCAGCTGTCAAGAGACACAGACTGGCAGAATAGATAAGGAAATATGATCCATCTATATGATGTCTACAAGAAACCCACCTTAAACATAGGGATGCAAGGAAGCTGAAAGTGAATGGTTGGAAAAGAATTTTATAAGCAAACAATAACCAAAAAAGGGCAGGATCAGCTATACTAATATATTACAAAATAGACTTTAAATGAAAAACTATTGTAAGAGACAAAGGACACTATATATTAATAAAAGAGGTAAACTATCAAGAAGAAAGAACAATCATAAACTTTTATGCACCTAACCAGTTCACCTCAAAATACACAAGATAAACATTGGAAAAACTAAGTGGAGAAATAGATGTCTCTACAATTATAGTGGAGGACCTTATTATACCATTATCACCACTACAGAGAATATCTTGACAGAGAATCAATAAAGAAACAAAGAGTTTGAATAAAACATTAAAGAACCTGGACCTAATAGACATATACAGGACACCCAAATACCAGGGATATGCATTCTCCTCGAGTGCACATGGATCATTCTCCAGGATAGACCACATGCTAAGCCACAGAACTCTCAATGAAATCAGGAAGATTGAATTATAAAAAGTAATTTCTCTGACCAAAATGGAATGAAGCTAGAAATCAGTAAAGGACAGATAAGCAGATTAAGCACAAAGATATGGACGTTAAGCAACACACTCTTAGACAAACAGTGGGTCAAGGAGGGAATCTCAAAAGACATCATTAACTACCTTGAAAGAAATGAAAATGACAACACTATGTATCAAACCTATAAGATGCAGCAAAAGCTGTACTGAGAGGGAAATTCATAGCTATAAATGCCTGTAAAATAAAAGAAGAAAGAGCTAAAATCAAAAACCTAATTGCACACCTAGAGGAATTAGAAAAAGAACAACAAACTAATCCCAAAGGAAGTAGAAAGAAAGAAAGATTAGAGCAGACCTAAATGAAATTGAAAATAAGAAAGCACTAGAAATATAAACAAAACTTAAAGCTGTTTCTTTGAAAAGATTAAGAAAATTTACAAAGCCTTAGCTGGATTAGCAAAGAAAAGAAGGGAGAAGATGCAAATACATAAAATAAGAAATGAAGAGGGGATATCACCACTGGTCACAAAGAAATAAAGCATATCATAAGAAGATACTCTAAAAAATTATATGTCAACAAGATAGATAATTTAGAGGAAATGGACCAATTCCTAGAAATACACAAGAGGCTTCCATTGTTAAAAGAAGAAATTGATTAACTCATCAGACCAATCACAAGTAACGAGATAGAATTAGTTAACAAAAGCCTCCCAACTAAGAAGAGCCCAGGACCAGAAGCCTGCACAGGTGAATTTTACAAAACATTCTGGGAAGAACTAACACCAATCCTGCTTAAACTCTTCCAAAAAATATAAGTGGAGGAAACATTGCCTAATTCATTCTATGATGCCAAAATCACCCTAATATCAAAGCCTAATAAAGATGCCACAGTAAAGAAAAACTATAGCCCAATCTCTCTAATGAGCCTAGATGTTAAAATCTACAACAAAATACTTGCTAACTGTATTTGACAACACATCAAATGAATTATATACACCATGACCAAGTGGGTTTCATCCCTGGTATGCAAAGATGGTTCAACATAAAATCAATCAATCTAATATACCAGATAAACAGATCAAAAGAAAAAAAAAAACATATGATCATCTCTATAGATGCAGAAAAAGCATCCAAGAAAATATAGCACACTTTCCTGATAAAAAACACTACAAAAGATAGGAATAGAAGGAAACTTCCTCAATATAATAAAGGGTATATATGAAAAAGCCAGGGCTAACATCATATTCAATGGAGAAATCATAAAAGTTTTCCTTCTAAGATTGGGAACAAGACAAAGATGCCTACTTTCACTGCTTCTATTTAACATTGTGTTTGAAGTAATTCTTTGAGCACGTAGGTAAGAAAAAGATATAAAAGGCATCCAAATTGGAAAGAAGTAAAAATTTCACTATTTGCAGATGACAGGATCCTACACACAGAAAGCCCTGTGAAATCTACAGCAAAACTTTTACAGCGTATAATTGAGTTCAGCAAAGTTGCAGGTTATAAGATCAATGTACAAAAATTAGTAGCATTTCTGTACACCAATAATGAGCAATCTGAGTAGGAAATCAAGAAAAAAAAACACATTTACATTAGCAACTAAAAGAATAAAATACATAGGAATAAATTTAATGAAAGATATAAATGACTTATATGCAGAAAACTACACAACACTGATAAGGGAAATCAAAGAAGACTTAAATGGAAGAATATTCCATGTTCATGGATAGGAAGATTAAACATCATTAAGATGTCTATCTTACCCAAACTTATCTACAGATTAAATGCAATCCCAATAAAAATCACCACAGCATTTTATTTTTTACTGAATTGGAGAAACTAACTATAAAATTTATTTGGAAGGGCAAGAGGCCCCAAATAGTGAAAGACATATTGAAAAAGAAAAACAGAATTGGAGGAATCACACTATCTGGCTTTAAAACATACCACAAAGCTACAGTGGTCAAAACTGCATGGTATTGGCACAAGGACAGACATACTGAATTGGGAGTTCTGATATATAGTCTCACATATACAGTCAACTGATATTTGACAAAGTCACCAAGCCCATTCAACTAGGAGACAATGGCCACTTCAACAAGTGGTGCTTGGAGAACTGGATATCTATATCCAAAAGAATGTGAGAGAAACACCATCTCAGACCTTCTACAAAAATCAACTCATGATGGATCAAAGATCTAGATATAAGAGCCAAGATGATAAAGACCTTGGAAGATAATGTAGGGAAGCATCTACATGATCTTGTATTAGTGAATGGTTTCATGAACTTTACACACAAAGCATGAGCAATGAAATGAAAAAATAGATAAACGGAAGCTCCTCAAAATTAAAAATTTTGCACCTCAAAGGAATTTGTCAAGAAAGTGAAATGGCAGCCTACTCAATAGGAGAAACTATTTGGTAACTGTTTATCTGATAGGCGCCTAATATCTAGCACATATAAAAAAAATCCTACACATTAAGAATAAAACGACAAACATCCTATTTAAAAAATGGTCAAGTGATTTGAGTAGACACTTCTCCAAAGAAGAAATACAAGTGGCTACAAAGCACATGAAAAGATGCTCAACATCACTAGCTTTTTGGGAAATGCAAATCAGAACTACAATGAGATGTTATCTTTCACCCATCAGACTGGCAGCTATTAAATAAAGAGAGGACTACAAGTGTTGGAAAGGATGTGGAGGAATGGGAACTGTCATCCTCTGCCACTGGCGATGTAGAATGCTGAAGCCACTGTGGAGAACTGTTTGGAGGTTCCTCAGAAAACTAACTATAGAACTGCCATAGGATCCAGCAATTCCACTGCTAGGTATATACCTCAAAAAACTGAAAGCAAGGACACGAACTGATATATGCACACGAATGTTCATTATTAACTACTCACTATTCACTATTCACTATAGCCAGAAGTCAGAATCAACCCAAATGCCCTTCAACAGAGGAATGAATAAACAAATTGTGGTATATACATACAATGGAATATTGTTCAACTGTAAGAAGGAATACAGTATTAACACATGATAACATTGATGAATCTTGAGAACCTTATATTGAGTGAAGCAAGTCAGTCACTGAAGGACAAATATTACATGACCTCACTGATATGAATTAAGCAAATTGAGCAGACTCACAGTGGTAGTGTCTGGAAGATAGGATTGCAGGAAATAGAAAGGGAGAAGATGTTGTGAGTCAATGCCCATATGAGCAAACTCTATGATAATGTGGAAATCTGTGGTTGTACAATTGAGGGGTATGACAGTGATGTAATGATACTGTTGAGTTGGTTGGTGCTCATTTTTCAGGGGTTTTGGTTTGGGAAGGTGAGTTGGAGTGACCATGGATCTGGGAGGAGGTTTGGTGATGGGAGTAAATGAACACTGGGGTTTGATGGGTCCATGGTTGAAAGTATAATGTTGGGAATGCTCTTTTGACAATATAGCAAGTGAGGTTTGCTGGTTTGGGCTGTTGGATGTGGGGGACATTTGGAACAGGGCATACTTGGGGCAGGCTTTTAGAGAGTGTGTGAGTGTTCTTCTTGCCAGAGTGTGTTATATCAGTGGGTGGAGACCCACAGAATGAGTAGCAAGTTGGTAGACTACCATCCTGGGGAGACCTGCTATGTTCTCAACAGAGGGGCAGGAGTCTCTCGAGAGCATGGGTGATGCTTAATAGCGAAGGACAGACCAGCGTGTCAAGCCCTCAGTGTTGCTGCAAGTAACTATGAATCTGGTGCGAGGAGTGTAGCCAGGTGGGTGCCATAGGTTCTGAGGGGAGGAGGATGGAGGAATAGAACAGATGGAACAATCAGGATTTGGGGGGAAATGGAAGTGTTCTACATGATCTTGTCATGATGGGTACAGGCCATGTTGAATTGCATCAAAGTTTATAAAAGTGTATGGTCCAAAATGTAAGCCATAATGTAAACCATTGATCATGGTTGGTAGCTATGTTTCAATATTTATCAGTTGTAACAAATGTACCATCCACATATAAAAGGTTATTAATAGGGGAAGGGGGAAATGGGGAGGATTTGGGATATATGGTAGTCCCCTGTATTCAGTATGTGACTTTTCTGTAACCTAAAACGTCTTTGAGGACAAAATGAAAAAAGTGAAGACACTGGGGAATAAATGGAAGAAAATATCATTGTACATATAGGACAACAGATCTTACAGTGATGAAAGGAAAAATGTTTAAAAAAAATTTAACTTCTTTTCATTATTTTTCATTACCCCAAATTTTTACTTTTATTTTATTTTTTAAAACTTTTTGTATTTCATTTCTTTTATTAAAAACTATCATTATTTCATTTTCTTAATTGCATTTGGTTATTTAATTGGCTTCATATTTGAAGAAGTTTTGGGTCACAGAAGGCTATAACTGTGGCAGGGGAGACTCATTCGTGCCGGTTGTCAGTGAAGAGGGTACATGGGAGTAAGCTCAGGTGGGCATATATATAAGGCATATAAATATGTGCAAATGTCCATGGGGCATTGTCACAGTGAGTGGTGATTCACACAATAACTGAAGGTATATCAAATTCCCATCCTAGGGAGCTCTGCCATATTTCCTAATGGATCAGCAAGAATCCACCAAGTACAGGGGCAATGACTAATGAAGAAGGATGGTCCATTGTTGGTCTCTTGATATTGATGACTGTGTGTATGAAACTTTATTCTTGAAATTGAAACTTAGCCTAGTATAATACGGTGCCTAGAGTTATATGGCCTCTCTAAGATGAACTGAACATAAATACATTATCTTTCCCCCAGCATGGGACATGAGTCCTGGGGATGAGCCTCCCTGACAACAAGGGATTACTACCAAGCACCAACGAGCAAAGCAACTGGAAAAAGACCTTGACCAAAAGGGGGAAAGGGTAAAGAAAAATGAGTTTATATGGCAAAAATACTTCAAAGTGAGTCAGGGGTTTATTCCTGAGGTTACAATTATGCATGTCTCAGTAGTGTCTCATTGACTGCCAAAGTAGATACTACCACAAATAGTGGGGCTTCTGAGGGCTCTGGAGACATCCAGAAACTATAGTCAGGGCAGATAGCTCAGGAGTTTGGTGCCTTACCAGTGGACCCTACTTTGGTATTTATGCACCCCAGTGTGACAGAGTTGGATTCAGTTGTGTTATCCCTACACATGGCTTTTTTGTCCTATTTGAACCTATAATTAGTACTAAAGTACTAGTAGTACTAGAGAGACTTAAATCTTTTGGATGTCCATGTGCCAGCTGGGCCCTGAATCTCAAAAAATTTGCAACACCTACCCTCCAGTTCATTTGTCTCACCCAGGACAACCAACAAAGAGATCATGTTGGGCAACTACTTCAAGCAAGAGAGTCTGATCCATCAGCCCTGTGGGATTGTAGCCCCTTCTGAATTAGAGGTGGAGTGGACATCACCATCCCAGAATCCTCAGGATTAGAGAATGACTATGGACTAGACTAAAGTAGACTTACTGTTATTCTACTATAGAATTATTGTGATTCAAACAATGGAAGAAATGATATCATTGATGTGGAGGCAGTGGCCACTGGAGGTTCTGATTGCAGGGAGAGGGAAAACAGGTGTAATACAGGGGCATTTTCAGGACTTGGGAATTTTCCTGAATGAAATTGCAATGAGAGATGCAGGTCATTATTTATCTTGCCATAACCTATATAATTGGGTGGGAGAAAGTGTAAAGTAGAGTGTAAATTTTAATCCATGCTTAGTGGCAACCCTCCAAATTGTGTTCATCAATTGCAATGAATGTACCTCACTAATGAAGGATGTTGTTAATGTGGGAAATTATGGGAGGTGTAGGAAGTGGGGCATATGGGAATCCCCTATATTTTTTTATGTGACATTTGTGTAATCTAAGTATCTTTAAAAAAAATTGGGAGTGGGTGTAGCTCAGTGGTTGAGCAACTGCTTCCCATGTATAAGGTCTTGTTTCAATTCCCTCTACCTCCTTAAAAAATTATCAAAATAGAAACAATTAATTTTTTAAAAAGTGACCATGAGAATTAACTAACATTTCTTGTGTGCACTTTGTACTAGGCATTTTACATATTAATTCAATTAATTATCATAGGGTTGCATTGCTAATAATATTAATATTGTTATCTCATTTTATAACTGAGGAAACAGAAGCAGAGATAAATTGCCCAAGCTTACCAATGTCAGTGCTGGGCATATCCAATTAACAGTGTAAGTCAGAATCCACCCTCCCTTACTGCTTGAGCCTGTGTTATTGCCCTCTTTATTTCTTTAAAAGCAGCCTGCTGAGGGTGTCCTCCCATGCACAACCTTCCTTGATTAGCACATCCAATGGTTTTAATATCTGAGCTAAATGAGGGATTAAGGGCCTCCAATACCCCCAGAAAGGCCATTAATTTTTTTTTTTTTTTTTTTTTTTGTAGTTTGTGATGTGGGAAAACGTTGTACTTTAACAACATTTAAGAATTTGACAGAGCAGCAGGGACCGTGCAGATTGTCCCAACTATTTTCTCATCCCAGGCTCTCAAGAAAAGATAAGCCTCTCTGATGCTTCTTTTAATTCTGAAAGGGAATTACTTGTTAAATAGTGTTTCAGCCACAGGTTTCTTTCATGCAGCCTGATCCTTAGCCACCAGGCATGGGCAGATGGTTGGGCTATGCACATAGTCTTGGGGAAGCCCTATAAAATTCGTTGTTGGCCTTCCCACAAGAAGGTGAATGCAGGCTGATTTGACTTGTCTTAAGGAGACACTAAAGAAAGCAGTAGCAAGATCTAAAACAATGTGACAGTGACATAACCGGGTACAAATTTCTTGGAATAAACCAGCTATATTTCAGACTGCTGCATACAAGAGTGGTGTTACTTTAATTAATTAATTTATTTATTTATTTATTTTTATCTAGATATGTTCTTAGTATTATCTTCTTTTTTTTTTTTTATTATGGGTAAAAATCAAAATTCTCACAATACATACAAACATTTGCAAAATGATATATAAATATATATGCATATATGTGTATTTGCTTACAAAAATGTTATTTATATATATATATACATATATTTAAAGAGGTGCTTAGATTACCCAAAATATTACATGGAACCCACCGGGATTCCCATGTTGCCCACCTCCCACACCTCCCACCACATCCCACACAAACATCTCCCACAAGTGTGGCCCACCACCCTCAATGAACTTACACATCCTGGAGCCTTGCCACCAAACATAGACCACAGTTCACACTATAGACCACACTCTCTCCCACTCAGTTCTGATGGTGTGTGCTGATTTAAAATGGCCTATATCCATTGCCACAACAGTACTCAGGACAACCTCCAACTCCCAAAGAAGCCACTGTATTTCAACTGCTCATCCCCTCCCTACCCCAAAAGTGTCAAGTGGCCACTGGCGCCACCTCATTGTTATAATTTCTTGCATTGCTAGAATCACCATATGTGAACAAGAGAATACCATCAAGTCCACTCTAGTCCATAGTTCTTCCCCCAATCCTGAGGGGACTGGGATGGTGATGTCCACTCGAACTCCAAGTGAGAGAGGGCTTATATTCCATGGATATGGTGGGTGGGATGATCCTGCCTGCAGATGCAGGCCCTCTCCATTCCCTGGGATGGCCATTGCCCATCGTTGTCTCCTCACCAGGTGACTTGGATGAGTCCATTGAGCTGTAGGGTAGGAGTTGCAGCTCTACCGAGATTTCATGCACACCTGGCACATAGGTAGGTGGGAGGCTCCAGTCTCTGGAAGTATACCTAAAAACTCCAGCATCACATATAGGTTTGAATAGAAGGGACTGGTGAACCGTGTGCAGGGAGGACTTATTTGAGTCTAATTCTGTCACTCTCAGGAGCACAGATTCCAAAATAGAACCCACTGATAAGGCATCAGTCTCTGGGGCTATCCCCCCTTATATAGGACCTGGGTGTCTCCGGAGCTCTCAGGAACCCCTCTGTGTGGGGTGATAGGCACTTAGATGTTCTATGAGCTCCTACTGAGGTGTGCGTAAGAATTACTTCTGGGATGACCTCCCGACTCTCTTTGAAGTCTCTTAGCCACTTGAACTCATTTGTCTTTACCATTTCCCCCTTTTATTCAAGGTCTTTTTCCAGTTGTGTTGCCAGTTGGCACTTGGTATTAATCCCTCGTTGCCAGGGAGGCTAATCCCCGGGAGTCATGTCCCACGTTGGGGGGAAGGTAATGCAATCATATGCTGAGTTTGGCTTAGAGAGAGGCCACATTTGAACAACAAGGAGGCTCTCAGATGGCAACCCTTAGGCACCCCACAACTGCAGGCTAAGTCTCATTTACAAGAGCAAAGACTCACAAGGGTAGTCTTCAATTAAAAAAAAACACATCAATGGATCATCCTATTTTGACAGGCACTGTCCCTATACTCAGAGGACTATTGTTGCTCCCTTGGAGACTGTGGCAGAGCTCTCCAGGCTAGGAATTCAGATTCCCTCATTTATTGTGTGATTATCCACCCAT
>JAKSZT010053759.1:1772519-1834210 GCA_026826555.1 Tolypeutes matacus | reverse complement strand
TGGCTTTGCTTTCTCATAAAGCCCATTAAACTGCTGGAGCTTAACTCCATAGGAGCTAAATTGATAGGTGGCCTTTCATATATGAGAATAAGCAGAGAATAGTGCATGGAACAGATAAGATATGACCCTATTAAGTTTCATGCAATAGAATTATTGCAATCTTAGGTGGTGGTGCTTAGTCCTAAAAGACAAAGTGGTTGGACTTGGGGACAAGCAGACCTTAATCCTAATCATGGGTCTGCCATGTTCTGGTTGTGTACCTTTGAATGAGTTACTTAGTCTTTTGACATCTTATAATTTCATCTTTGAGTCATAAGAATTATTATGATTCATAGGACAGCATGGGAATAAAAGAGAAGTCTTATTTTAAGGATAGGAGATAAATAATTGAAAGTATATCCCCAGGATCTACACATGGTAGGTGGTGTGAAATAAATGGTAGTTTCCATTTTGTCAGGCATTTAGGAATGGAAAGTATCAAGCATTGTGACAGGACAGAAATTTATATTGATATGTTCATTGCAATTCTCATATAATTGGAAAAGGTGTTCTAGGTTTGGGTATGGGAAAATACAGTTTTTTGGCCAAATTTGCCTGTCACATGTCTTTGTAAATGAAGTTTTTTTGAAATACCAAAAAAGGACTTCATTCTGCTTCTGAAAAGCAGGATATGAAACATGGGAAGTGAATAACCAATGACCAAAGAGAGCACAGTTTAAGTGTGAAAACAATGGCTGAAATTCACAAACAAGGAAGCTAATTTCTCTCACAGGTTAAAGGGAAGGACTGAGCAGCATGGATGAACAATATTCTTCATCCCAGTTAGTAATGGGAGTGGTTGGGATAAAACAGGAGGGGAAAAATGTCACTGTTTAAATGGATGAGTTTAAAACTTTAACTATGCCTATCTTTATTATCAGTACATGCTTGTATATACTTTAACAGTACATGAAACTTATTTTGAGTATTAACAAACCTTACTATTTTAGTAGTGCTACATAATTGCTGGTGTTATCAAAGTACCTGCTATCAGAAAATAGTTTTCCTTTATCATCATTCAGATGCATCACTGTAATCAAAACTACAGCCTATACTTTAAGGTACAAGGCCTATGGAATGTATTTAAGCCCTATACATTGATTTCTATCAGGATATCCAGTTTGTAACATATCATTCTCTAATCTATCCCCCAGATGAGTGGTTCCCATAAGTATGGATCTTGATGAAAGTTAAGGCAATGTTACATCCCTCAAATAAACCAAAAAAGGAAAAAATATTTGTAAATTCTAGCAGGTATTATTGGCAGACTCATATGGTTCTTTTTTTTTTTTAATCCTCAAGAGATAAAAAAGAGCAAGCAATGGCAGTAACCTGGTAATCTTAATCAATTCTCCATGGCCCATTGATTTTAGTGCACAAATTAAAAACTACTAGCAGTACCAGAAAACCATGGCATTAAGTGAGCAAATAAACTAAAGCAAAACAAGAACATAAGAACAAAATCTAAAGTGTTCAGAGATAACACTGATCAGTCATTTCCACTTATTTCTTTATAAGGTAAGCCAATTAATAAAAGAAATTGAGGGCAGTCACCTTCTCCTTCTCTCTGCCTCTCTTTTATTTTTCATTTCAGTCTCCCTAAAGGCTGATTTAACTCAGAGAACTTTTGAAAGGGCATGGTTGTTTGAAGTCATCCCCTGACTATGATCTCACTTTGCCTAGCAGTAATTACCTCTCCAGTTAGTAGTTATCCTATGAGTTGATTACAAAGTGTCATTCAAGTGTATCCTTCAATTTTTAACTTTAGTCAAGTGAAGTAAAACATGGCCCTGGTCTACTAGTTTAGCTCAAAATTCCTTGAATAGAACAGAAGAATGGGGTTTACTTTCCCACCTTCATAGTAGGCTTTTGTTTCCGCAAAGCATCTGCATCCATTGGGGGAAATCACTACCTACAATTGTTTTCACAGATCCATATCCTTTTCATCACATCCAGCAGGAAATGAGCAGCTTATCAGAAAGTTAATATATATGATCTCTGAGCAGACAGTCAAAATATTTCATGAAATCCCCTCCTGCATTCCAGCTTCTTAGGCCAACACCCAATTTTGTTTTATTCCAATTTTCATAAACTACAAAGGTGATTGAGGCATTATTTCCTATCTGGACCACTGGATATTAGAGATCAAAAACACATTTAGCCTCAGAATAATATAGAATAAATTATGGGAAATGTTATGGCCAACACAATGCCATATTAGCTGAAACAGGAAAGTTATAGTGATATTTCTTATTTATGTACCTAATAACCATGGTTATTTACTCTTTCAGACACACTTCTAGGTGCAGGTGTTATGGAAATATACAAAAGAAATTCATTCTCTCTTAACAGCTATATCTAGCAATAGGACATATTTAAAAATAAACACATAGAAATATGTGTTGAGGTAGTTAGGATAATTCCTGGGTTGAAGTCAACAGGGAGTTGATTGGCTCTTTGGATGATTAAATCAAGAATCCAGGGAGATGATTTGTTGAGACTCCTCTCATTGTTGAAGGCAATCATTTGAAGCCCTTAAAAGGAGAATTGATGCTTGCAGCAGGCAGAGGAAAAGATTTCCATCTCTCCCTCAGCCAGCCATCTTCTCCTGGGGAAGTCAGTGGAAGAGAAGAAAAAGGCTTCTGCAAGTCAGAGGAAGAGAAGAAAGCACACACAGGTTTGGGGTCTTGGCTTCCTCTGAAGTCACAGCCATCCAGCACAAGAATATCCCCAACTCTTTCAGGGACAGAACCATTCTGGAGATCAACCATGGTATAATGCCAAGATTCAGCAAGATTGCTAAAGTGCAGCATGTCTGCAGGAGGAGTAGAAACCATTGTGCCTTGGCTAGGAGGATATGGAATAAATATGGGGTTGGGTTTTGACAGAAAGAGCAAAGAAGAATCAACAAGAAAACCCTCTTGCCCCAAGGAAAAGACTAGATGGCAGAAAAGTGAGTTGGAGAATAGAAGACCCTCAACTTGGATGCTTGGAAGGCCCTGAGCTATTCATGTGTCCACTTAGCACCTTGGTGGGCTGTGTGGCTGATACATCAGAGGAGAAATTCCTCCTACTTGAGCAGAGGGAGAGAATCCTGCAACAAGCTCAGGTGAAGAGGACTGACCTGGACACAGCAAGGGCTTTTGTTGGGATATGCCCAGACATGTGTCCTGAGAAGGAGCAGTGCACGCATGAGATGAGGAGGCAGATGAGCATTTTTGAACTCATCCCAGGAACCAATAGGGTGGACCATGCAGTGGCTGTGAAGGAGTACAGCTGGTCCTCAGCCAGCCAGGAGGTACTCTTTCTGCATGATCTGAGGCCCGTGGCAGTGCTTCACAGGACCATTGGACTACCTCGTGGCCCAGATCATGGACCAGAAGGAATCAGACGTGGGCCATTCAGAAGGGCACAACACAGAAGTGTCTCTGCAATGCCCTGACAGTGTCCCTGATTGAGAAGTGCACCTGCTTTCTCATCTGCTGTGCCCACTTCATGTGTGAGGAACCTGCGTTCTCCTTTGATGCCAAGCTCAACAACAAAAACATGACCAAGTGCCTGCAGAGCCTGAAGGAGATGTACCAGGACTTGGGGAACAAGGGTGTACTCTGTGAAAATGAGGCAACAATCACAATTTTGTAGATTTTTCAAAATGGTCCAGTCAGCTTCTTATCTGAATGTTTGCCTTCTTCATGGTTACTTTAATCAGATCTGCAAAGATGTTCTTGGAGCCCTCAACATTGCCTAAATGGCCAGCATGAGAAGGTCCACTTCTTTCCCCCTGGATAATGTTGTACACATGCTGCTGTTTAGAGATGAGGAGGAAGTGACAGATTTCATCACCTTCCATGGTCTGATGGTCTCTGGTGGCTGTGTGGAGTTAAAGAGATCAGCAGTCTTGGAACCAGAGGGATTATCCAAGGCCAAGAAGTCAGTGTTCATCACCAAGAAGCTGACTGTGTCAGTTGGAGAGATTGTGAATGGGGGGCAGGTTCCACCTGTTCCTTGCCATATCCCCAAGTACAGCTTAAGTCCTCAGAACAGTTGTGTCAGGTCAGGCTGGCCACGCAGCCCACCAGTGGTAGTCAGAGACACTGTGTGGAAACAGCAGGTGGCAACAAAGGCAAGGGCAGCACAGACCCAGAGGTGCCCCCGCCAGTGCTCATGCAACAGCCACCTCTCACCCCAGTTCCTCTGCCAGCACCAATGCCTCACTTACCTTCTTGGCTATGTTTGCACTGCCTAGCTTCTTTCAGTTCTGTGTGCAGTCCCAACTCCTCCCTCCAAAGCCTGCACTGGGCTCTGTCACAGACCATGTGCGGTGGTTGGTGAGGGCAAACACAAACAGGAGGTTCTTCCAAGGAACTGTGAGAAGGTTGGTTCCCTTGGGGCAGCCACCAAACCATAGCTATGAGGAACTCCTGCACTGCTGTGGAGCAAATGGGCACAGGCACAATCACGGCCATTTGTCAGCACATGGCAACTGAAGAAGTGACTGAAGTGAGATGGCAGGTGGAAGACAAAAGCCCGAAAGAAGAGTGAGAACTGGGTTTAAGTGAGATGAGCCAGGGCTTGGTCACAGAGCTGACAGAGCTTGTGGTGATTGAGGATGTGAGGGAGGCCTCCTCCCAGGAACTGAGGAGTGTGGTGGAGTCTTTCCAGAAGCTCCTCATGGCCCAGTGCAGCAAAGGCATCTGTGGCCAACTCATGGACTTGTTTTTGGGGAGATTTTCCAGGCAGCCAAAGAGGTCCTTCAGGAACTGCAGGGCTCCTGCAAGGATCTAAAGAGGAAGGACAATGTAGTCCACAATAAACAGAGGTGCCAGATGAGGGTCTTCCCTGTAGCTCCCTGCTATGTGGACGTGGATGACCTGCTGAGAACCCTGGCACCCTGTGCTGAGTGTCCCATCTCCCAGGAGAACCTGGGCAGAGGCCTCCTGGATCTGGGACATGCAGGGAGTTTGGCAATCTGCACCAGGCTGAGATGGCTCAGAAGCCAGGCTGCACGCTGCATGAAGGTCCAGCAGGCCTGCCAGTAGCTGCTGAGCAATACTGCATGGACCCTTCTGGACATGCCATCACTCCTGGCTGAGCACCACTCCTGGGGGCAGGAGTACATGTTTTGGAAGCTGGTGCTGATGTTGCCTGATGGAAAAGAACAGCCCCCAGGGAGTCCCAGCAGAATTCTAGCCAATTGGTTAAAATTCAATTTCCTGGGCCACGACAGCTGGAAGAAGGACACAGGAAGCCACGGTGGTGGGGGTAATTCAGACACTCACCCTGCTTCACACCATCTGCAGCAGGGTTGATCCAAGTGTTGTCATCAACATGTGCATCAAGGCAGCACATGGCACCCTCAGCACTGTGCCTTCAGTGACAGGAGTTGCAGAAGGACCTCATGGGGATGAGTGGGCTCCTGTTCTTGCTTCCCTCCAAAGCACCAAGCAACCATGCAGTGGAAGAGGACACCTACTGGCTGTTGGCCTGGCTGTAACTGAAGCAGCTCCTGTGGGCCAAACCCTTAAAGCCAGTGCTTCCACTAGCCATTCTGGTGCATGGCCCGGGCAGGGGCGACATGGAGAAAGATGTGGAGGATGGTCTGATGCTGCACAATTTGGCCTCCACTGAGCTGATCTCAGATTACACTGTCGTCGAGATGCCCATCTCCATTCATGACTTACGGGGCACAGCTCAGGTCTCACAGGCTGTAAAGTGGCTGGCTTCCCACTCCCCCACTGCCCTCGACCTTGGCTGCCAGTCCCTCATCCAGTTTCGTGGAAGATGGCATTGCCTGTGAGTTCAGCAGCCTGTTTTTCCATAACAGAAGAGAGCAGTGGCTGGGTGGCCTGGCCTCCCAGGAGATAGTGGCTCTCATTGAGCTATTCAACAGCGTGCTGTGCTTCTTGGCCCACTAAAATCTCTCCCACTGTAACCAAATCTCCATTATTTTAGTGAAGGTAAATTAAATGATAACTTGTAGCTAGTCAGAGCCAAATAGTGGGTTTCCCCTGTAATGGAGTGAGGGAGTAGGACTCAAACCCCTTAAAACTTTTCATACTGTAACCAAATCTCTGCTACCTTAGTGAAGGAAAACTAAATGCTAACTTGTAGTTAGGCCAAAGCTGAAGAGAATCAGTAAAACTGAAACTAAATGTTAATTCACGGTCAGGTAGAAGAAAAAAGAAGTAATCAATAGAAGAATGAACTCACCCACCAAGGGAAGGAGATGAACTGTTTTAACCTTGTGAGTTATTTCCATCAGTGGCTGGAAATGGACTCTGCCCCCAGGTAACCTCTGAGCCCTTGGGAAAATCGTGAGTGGCTGCTGGAATTGGGGATGCCTTGGTGAGGACAACCCTTCCGCAGTCCTCCTTGGAAGAATATTTTTGGTTACAGTAAAAAACCTTTAACACTAGAGTTAGGAAGTATTTACATTTATTATGTCTGCAGACAGGAGCCAAGGCCAGTCTAAAGTGACTCAGTACCGACTTCTCTGTGGTACAGTTTGATTCTTGCTTAAATACATAAGTTATTACTTAGCATTTGCTTTGATTATGCATTAGCTTTTATGCATATGGCTGAACACACATAACTAGTTATATAATTATATAATTAGTATGTTCAGGAAATCATGCTTGCACATATATTGCATGATCAAGAATCAGGCAGATAACTCCAACCCAGGGTGTGAATTTTACTATGTTAACAGATAGATAAAAGGATAGAAAAAACCCAGCAGGGAATTTGGGATTTAACCATCAACAAAATACATAAACACATGCATTATAGGCATCCCAGAAGGAGAAGAGAAGGGAAAGGGAACGGAAGGACTGTTGAAGGAAATAATGGCTGTAAACTTCCCAACCCTATTGAGGGAGATGGATGTACATGTCCAGGAAGCACAGAGCACCCCAAACAGTATAAATCCCAAAAGGCCTACACCAATACATATAATTATCAATATGTCCAATGCTCAAGACATAGAGAAAATATTCAAGGCAGCAAGGGAAAAGAGAGCCATCACATACAAAGGAAGCACAATAAGATTAAGTGATGATTTCTCATCTGAAACCATGGAGACAAAAAGACAGTGGTATGACATAGTCAAAGTACTAAAAGAAAAAAACTTCCAGGCATGAATTCTCTACCCAGCAAAACTGGTATTCAAAAATGATAGAGAGTTCAAAATATTCACAGATAAACAGAAATTAAGAGAGTATGACAATAAGAAACTGGAATTCAATAAATACTAAAGGAAGTTCTACAGGTTGAAAGGAAAAAACAGGAGAGAGAGAGAGTTGAAGGAGAGTGTAAGAACAACTAAAAAGACAAAAAGAGAAATAAAAACAACATATGACATATATAAACCCAAAGAAAATATGGCTGATGTAAGAAACTCAATGAGAGTAATAACACTGAAAGTTAGTGGATTGAACTCACAAGTCAAGAGACAAAGATTGGCAGAATGGATAAGGAAATATGACCCATCCATATTAAGTCTACAAGAAACATACCTTAGACACAGGGACACAAGTAGGTTGAAAGTGAATGGCTGGAAAATAATTTTACAAGCAAACAATAACCAAAAAGGGCAGGAGTAGCTATCATAATATTGGACACAATAGACTTTAAATGCAAAACTATTTTAAGAGCAAAGATGGACACTATATATTAGTAAAAGGGGTAATATTTCAAGAAGAGAGAACAGTCATAACCATTTATGCTCCTAATAAGGGTTCCTCAAATTACATGAGGCAAACTCAGGAAAAACTAAGTGGAGACATAAATGCCTCTACAATTATAGTGAGGGACTTTAATACAACATTATCACCATTAGACAGAATATCTAGACAGTGAATCAATAAAGAAACAAAGACTCTGAATAACACATTAGAGGACCTGGACATAATAGACATATACAGAATGCTATGCCCAAATACAGTGGTATATACATTCTTCTCGAGTGCCCGTGGATCATACTCCAAGATAGACCAGATTCTAAGCCACAGAACAACTCTCAACGAATTCATAAAGATTGAGTTTATACAAAGTAACTTCTCTGATCACAATGGGATGAAATTGGAAATCACTAAATGCCAGAGAACCAGATTAGGCACAAAGATAGGAAGTTAAACAAAACAATCTTAGACAAACAGTGGATCATGGAAGAAATCTCAAAAAAAAAGCAGTAACTACCTTGAAAGGAATAAAAATGACAACACAACATATCAAAACCTATGGGTTACAGCCAAAGTTGTAATGAGGGGAAAATTCATAGCCATGAATGCATATATTAAAAAAAATAAAGAAGAGCCAAAATTGAAGACTTAATGACACACCTTGAGGAATTGGGAGGGAAAAAAAAAAAAAAAAAACTAACCCCAAAGGAAGTAGAAAGAAGGAAATAACAAAGATTTGAACATAACTATATAAAATAGAAAATAAGAAAGCTCTAGAAAAAATAAACAAAATCAAAAGCTGTTTCTTTGAGAAGACCAATAAATTTGGAAAACCCTTAGCCAGACTAACAAAGAAAAAGAGAGAACAGATGGAAATACAAAAAATAAGGAATGAGGAAAGGGATATCACTACTGACTCCACAGAAATAAAGAGCATCATAAGAGGATACTTTGAAAAATTATATGCCAACAATCATGATGATTTACAGGAAATGAACAAATTCCTAGAAACTCACAAGCAGCCTGCCTTGATGAAGAAGAAATTGATGAACACAATAGTTCAATTACCTGTAAAGAGAAAGACTCAGTCATCAAAAACCAGCCAAAAAAGAAGAGCCCAGGATGACATGGCTTCACAGCTGAAATCTAATAAAACATTCCAGAAAAAGCTAACACCAATCCTGCTTAAGGTCTTCCAAAAAATAGAAGTAGAAGGAATATTGCCTAATTCATTCTATGGTGCCAACATTATCCTAATACTAAAGCCAAAAAAAGATACCACAAGAAAGGAAAATTACAGACCAATTTCTCTAATGAATCTAGATGCTAAAATCCTCAACTAAATACTTGCTTATCACGTTCAACAAAATATCAAAAGAATTATGCACCATGAACAAGTGGATTTCATCCTGGGTATGAACATCTCTATTGATGCAGAAAATGCATTTGACAAAATACAGCACCCTTTCCTGATAAAAACACTGCAAAAGATAGGAATAGAAGGAAACTTTCTGAACATGATAAAGGGTATATATGAAAAACCCAAAGCTAACACCATCTTCAATGGTGAAATCCTAAAAGCCTTCCCTCTGAGATCAGGAACAAGACAAGATGACTACTATCACCACTCCTATTTAAAATTGCCTTAGAAGTACTTCCATGAGCACTGAGGCAAGAAAAAGATATAAAAGGCATCAAAATTGGAAAAGAAGAATAAAAAATTTCATTATTTGCAGATGACATGATCCTCTAGCTAGAAAGCCCTGAGAAATCTACAACAAAGCTTGTAGAATTTACAAAGGTGTTCAGTAATGTTGCAGGTTATACGATCAGTGCTCAAAAATGAGTAGCCTTTCTATACACCAATAACAAGCAATCTGAGGAGGAAATCAAGCAAACATACCATTTGCAATAGCAACTAAAAGAATCAAATACCTAGGAATAAATTTAACTAAAAATGTAAAGCACTTATATACAGTAAACTACACAACATTCTTAAAGGAAATCAAAGAAGACTTAAATAAATTCCTGTACATGGATAGGAAGATTAAACATTATCAAGATGTGTATCCTACCCAAACTAATCTACAGATTTAATGCAATCCCAATAAAAATCAACACTATATTTTTTAAGGAATTGGAAAACTACAAAATTTGTTTGGAAGGGTAAGGGATCCCAAATTGCCAAAGACATATTGAAAAAGAAAAATGAAGTTGGAGGCATCACATTAACCAACTTGAAAACATACTACAAAGCTACAGTGGTCAAAACTGCATGGTATTGACACACACATAGACAAACTGAACAATGGAACCAAATTGAGAGTTCTGATATTAATCCTTCCATATACAGTCATCGATATCAACAAGGTCACCAAGCCCACTCAGTTGGAGTGAATGGCCTTTTCAACAAGTGGTGTTTGGAGAATGGATATCCATATTTAAAAGAATGAGAGAGGAACACTCACACCTTATACAAAAATCAACTCAGGATGGATCAAAGACCTAAATATAAGAAAAAAGACCATAAAGACCTTGGAAAATAATGTAGGGAAACATCTACTGAACCTTGTAATAGGAAATGGATGCATGAACTTCACACCAAAAGCATGAGCAGAAAAAGATAAAATAGATAAATGGGATCTCCTCAAAATTAAAACTTTTGCATCTCAAAGTACATTATCAAGAAAATAAAAAGGCAGCCTTCCCAATGGGAGAAAATATTTGGCAACCATATATCAGATAGGAGCCTAATACCCTGCATATATAAAGAAACCCTACACCTGAAAAATAAAAAGACAAACAGCCAATTTAAAAAAAGGGCAAGAGACCTGAAAGGCACTTCTCCAAGGAAGAAATACAAATGGCCAAAAAGCACATGAAAAGATGCTCAACATCGCTAGCTATTAGGGAAATGCAAATCAAAACTTCGAGACACAATCTTACACACATTAGAAGAGTGGCTATTAAAAAAAAAACAGCAGACTCTAAGTACTATTGGTGGGATTGTGGAATGGTTCAGCCACTGTGGAGAACAGTTTGGCAGTTCCTCAAAACACTATTTATAGATCTTCCATATGATCCAGTGATTCCACTGCTGGGTATATACCCAGAAGAATTGAAAGCCAAGTCGTGAACAGATATATGCACACCAATGTTCATAGTGGCATGTTCACTATTGCCAAAATTTGGAATAACCCAGGTGTCTATCAACAGATGAATGGATAAACAAAATATGGTACATACATACAATAGAATAATACTCAGCTATAAGAAGAAACACATGGGATAACATGGATGAATCTTGAAGACCTTATGTTGTGTGAAGCAAGCCCAGCATTGAAGGATGAACAGTACATGACCTTACTGATATGAGTTAAGGAAATTTAGCAGTCTCACAGAACTATTGTTTAAAAATTAGGTTTACCAGAAAGAGAAGAGAAAGTTGTGAGCTATCACCCATACAGACATAATCTATGGTAAAATAATAGAGTGTAGTTGCATATTGAAAGGATAGGACAAGTGGGTAGTGATATTATTGGGTTTGGTGGTGCAGGTTGACAGGTGGGTAGATTGGGAAGCATGGGTTAGAATACCCAGGAGACTGGGGGGAGAGATGGGAGAGGGAACAGATGAACACTTGGAATTTGTGGGAATGAGGTTGTAATTACAGAGGTGGGAATGCTTTTATGACAATATGACAAGGAAGTGTCACTGGTTTAGCGTGTTTGTTGGGGGACATTCAGCACAGAGTGCATCTGGAGTGGGTTTCTAGGGAGTGTGTGAGTGTTCATCCTGTCATAATGTGTTGTATCTGTGGGTGGAGACCCACAAAGTGAGTGGGAAGGAGTTGGGCTACCATCTTTGGGAGGACCAATTTGTTTAGAGATAGATGGGCAGAATTTTCTTGGGAGCAAGGGCGGTTCCTGGTATGGGAGGACAGACAAGTGTGTGAAGACCTCTTGTTGCATGTAACTATGAATCTTGTCATCCAATGAGTCAAGCCAGGGGTCCTCATGGGCCTCAGGGGGATGGGGAGGGAGGAACAGAATATATTAAACTGGTGGTATTTAGTGGTCAGTGGAAATGTTTTTCATTACCTTACAGTGATGGACAAAGGACATGGTAAATATCCAAATTTATTACAGTGTATGGTCTAAAATGTAAACAATACTGTAAACCATTGACAATGTTTAGTAGCTCTGTTTCACTATCTGTATAACAGTTAGAACAAAGCTGCCATTCACATATGAAAAGGTTTTAAAATGGGGTGAGGAAAGGAGGAGTAGTTTGGATATATGAGAGTCTCTTGTATTCTGGGTGTGACCTTGCTGTGACTTAAAACTTTTCTGAAAATTAAATGAAAAATAGTGAGACACTGGGGTGTAAGAGGGGGAAGGTACAATGGTACAGACTGGACACCAGATATTGCAGTGATAAAAGGCAAAATGTAAAAAAAAAAAAAAAATTAAGTTTCTTTTTTCCATTTTTTGAATATCCCAATCCTGTAATTTTATTTTATTTTTAGTTTTTTTTTAAGTTTTCATGTATTTTATCTTTTACATTAAACATATCATTATTATTTCATTTTCCTATTAATTGTATTTGGCTATTTTATTGGCTTCATATTTAAAGAAGCTTTGGATCACAGAAGGGTTACAACTGGGGCAGGAGAGGATCATTGGTGTGGTGTGTCAGGATGGGTGGTGCATGGGAGGAAGTTCACTAAACATATATAAAAGGTATATAAAATTGTTCAAATGCTCATGAGGTATGGTCACAGTGGGTGGAGAATCCCTCAATAAATGAGAGAATGCTGAATTCCCATCCTGGAGAACTCTGTCACATTCTCCAAGGGAGCAGGGCAAGTGCAGGGGCAGTGTATGGCAAAGGAGGATGATCCATTCATGGGCTTGTGTTATTGATGACTAGCCTTATGAGTCATTGCTCTTGAAATTGAAACTCAGTCTATTGTTATGGGGTGCCTAAGGGTTGCCTCCAGAGGGGTTGCCCAAATGTGGCCTCTCTCTAAGCCAAATTCAGCATATGAATGCATTACCTTCCTCCCAGTGTGGGACATAACTCCCAGGATTGAGCATCCCTGGCAATGAGGTATTACTACCAAGTACCTACTGACAACATGACTGAAAAAGACCTTGAATAAAAAGGGGAAAATGTAAAGACAAATGAGGTCATATGGCTAAGAGACTTCAAAGTGAGTTGGGAGGTAATCCCAGAGGTAATGCTTATGCACATCTCAGTAGGACCTTATAAGCTTCCAATGTGGATATCACCCCAAATAGAGGGGCTCCTGAGGGCTCTAGGGACACCCTGTTACTATGTCATTGCAGACAGCTCTGGTGTTTGGTGCCTTATCAGTGGGCCCTACTTGGACTCAAATATGTTTTCCCCACACATGGTCCATCTGACCCTTCTATTAAAACCTATATATGGCACTGGAGTTTGTAGGTGTACTTCCAGAGACAAGTCTTTGGGCTGTCCATGTGCCAGCTTGGTCTGGAATCTCAAAGGAGATGCAACTCCTACTCTACAACTCAGTGGAATCCCCTAGAACACCTAGTGGGGAGATGATGATGGGCAATGGAGCAACGGACATCCCAGGGAATGGGAAAGTCTGCAGCTGCAGACAGGATAGTCCCATCTGTCTTATCCATGGGATATAAGCCCCCTCTCACTTGGAGGTAGAGTGGACATCACCACCCCAGGCTCTTCAGATTGGGGGAAGAGCTATGGCCTAGAGTGGACTTACTGGTATTTTGTTACAGTCCTATTGTGATTCAAGCAATGGAAGAAATTACAGAGCTATTCCCCCAATCCTGAGGAGTCTGGGATGGTGATGCCACTCCAACCTCAAGTGAGAGGGGGCTCTGTACTAATGTGGACTCGCTGGTATTCTCTTGTAGACATATTGTGCTTCAAGCAATGGAATAAATTACAACATTGATGTGGAGCCAGTGGCCACTGGATGCTCTGGGGGCAGGGAGAGGGAAAAGCAGCTGTAATACAGGAGCTTTATCGGGACTTAGGAATTATCCTAAGTGACATTGCAATGACAGATATAGGCAATTTTATATCACCATATATTATGCAGAACTGTGTGGGAGAGAGTGTGGTCTACAATGTGAACTATGATCCATGCTTAATGGCATAGCCCTAGGATGTGTATGTCTATTGTAGTTGATGTGCCACACTAATGAGGGATGTTTATTTGGGAGGTTGTGGGAGGTGTGGGAAGTGGGGCATATGGGAATCCCTATAATTTTTGTGTAACACTTATGTAATCTAAATGTCTTTTAAAAAATATATATATATTTAAAAAAACTTAGAGTTGAAATCACAGATCTAACTGAACAACTGGGGAACTAGTAAAAGTATAGGAGACCATTCCCTAAGCAAGCAGAAGTAAAGAAATAATAAAGATTAGAGCAGAAATAAATGAGATTGAGAACAACAACAAAAATCAGTAAAGAAAATCAATAAAACTCAAACCTGTTTCTTTTAAAAGATCAATAAAACTTACAAGCCCCTAGCTGGACTAACGAAAAAATAGAAAATGCAAATAAATGCAATCAGAAAGGAAAGGGGGGAAGTTATGACTTGCCAAAAGAAATAAAAATAGTTATAAGAGGATATAATGAGAAACTGCCAACAAACTAAACAACCTAGATGAAATGGACAAATTCTTAGAAATGCACAACCTACACTGTTCCTAGAAGAAATACAAGAACAAACCAATCACATTTAGAGAGATGGAATCAGTCATCAAAAATCTCCTAACAAAAAATCCAGGACCAGATGGCTTCAAAGGTGGATTTTTCCAAGCATTTCAAAAAGAATTAACAGCAATCCTGTTTAAACCCTTGCAAAAAATTGAAGAGGATTGAAAATTACCCAATACATTTTATAAAGTCAACATCACCCTAATTCCAAAACCTACCAGAATAGGAAATTACAGATCAATCTCTCTAATGAAAATAAATGCAAAAATTCTCAAGAAAATACTTGAAAATTGAATCCAACAGCATATCAAAAGACTTATACATCTAGACCAATTGAGATTTATTCCTGGTGTGCAAAGTTGGTTCAACATAGGAAAACAATGTAATACACAATTACAAATTGAAAGGGAAAAAACACATGATCATCTCAATAGATGCAGAAAAGTCATTCAGCAAAATCCAGCAATGTTTCTCGATAAAAACACATTGAAAGATAGGAATAGAAGGAAATTTCCTCAATATGATAAAAAGCATATATGAAAAGCTCACAGACAACATTGTACTCAATGGGAAAAGGTTGAGAGCTTTCCCTCTAAGATCAGGAAATAGACAAGGATGCCCACTGTTGTCATTGTTATTCAACATAGTACCAGAAGTTCTAGATAGAGCAATTAGAGCAGGGAAATATATTAAAGGCATTCAAATAAGAAAAGAGGAAACAAACCTCTCAATATTTGCATATCACATAATCTTATATTTAGAAAACTGTGAATATAGATAAAATCACTTGAGCTAATAATTGAGTTCAGCAAAGTGGCAGGATACAAGATCAACATGCAAAAATCAGTAAAGTTTTGTACACCAGTATTGAACAATCAGTAGGAAATCAGGGAAATATTCCATTTACAATAGCAACAAAAAGTCTCAAATATCTAGGAATAAATCTATCCAAAGAAATAAAGGAACTATATGGACAAAACTACAAAGCCATGCTAAAAGAAATCAATGAATGCCTAAACAAATGGAAAGACATTCTTTGTTCATGGAATGGAAGACTATCGTGAAGATGTCAATTCTATCCAAAGTAATTTATAGATTCAATCAATACCAATCAAAATTTCAATAGCCTATTTTACAGAAATAGAAAATGCAATTACCAAATTCATTTGATAGGTAAAGTGCACCCAAATAGCTAAAAGGCTTCAAAAAAGGAAAAATGACCTGTAAGAAATTTCATGGCCCATCCTTGAAGAATATTACAAAACAAAACAGCATGATACTGCCATAAAGATAGACACATATGATCTGTGAAATAGATTTGAGAGTCCAGAAATATACCCTCATCTCTATGGACAACCGGATTTTTACAAATCTACCAACACCTGAGAGAACTGGATATCTATACCCAAAAGAATGAAAGAGGACCCCTATCTCACTCCCTATACAAGAGTCACTTTAAAATGCATCAAAGACATAAATATAAAAGGAAAGACTGTAAAACTACTAGAAGAAAATATAGGGAAACATCTTAAAGACCTCGTGGTAAGTAGTGGTTTCTTGGACCTTACACCCAAACAGGAGAAGCAAAAGAAAAAAATGGATAAATGGTACCTCCTCAAAACTAAACACTTTTGCACCTCACAGGAGTTTGCCAAAAGGTGAAAAGGCATCCAGCTCAGTGGGAGAAAATATTTGGAAATCACATCTGATAAGGGTTGAATATCCATGATATATAAAGAGATGTTACAACTCAACAATTAAAAAGACAAACGACTTGAAAAGTAGAAATGCAAATGACAAAAAAAAAAAAAAAAACATGAGAAAATGTACAACATCACTAATGATTAGAAAAATGCAAATCAAAACTACAATGAGATATCATTTCACACTTATTAGTCTGGCTGCTATTAAAATGTTGGAAACCTGTAAATGTTAGAGAGGATGTGGAGAGATAGGAACACTTATTCACTGTTGGTGGGAATTTAGAATGGTATAGCCACTGTGGAGGACTGTTTGGCAGTTCCTAAAGAAATTGAATATAGATTTGCCAGTTGATTCTGCAATACCACTACCGGGTTTATACCCAGAAGAATTGAGAAAAGTGAAATAACAGACATCTGCAAAATGATGTTCATAGCAACATTATTCCTAATCGCCAGTAGTTGGAATCAACCCAGGTGTCCATCAATGGATGAATGGATAAACAAATTGTGGTGTATTCACAAGATGGAATATTATGCTGGTGTAAGAAGAAATGAAGTCATAAAGTATATGACAACACGGATCAACCCAGAGTACATTATGTTTAGTGAAGCAAGCCAGACACAAAAGTACAAATACTGTATGATTTGCACTACTATAAACTACATATGTTGTGTAACATACTGTACGATTACATATATATAAAATGTAAATATAAATCAATTTATAAAGATGAAATTAGATTAGTGGTTATGTAGGGATGGGAAAGGCATGCTAAGGAGAGTGGAGGGTTTTTTTTTTTTGGCATAATGAAATGGTTCTAAAACTTTTTTTGGTGATGAATGCACAATACCATGCTTATACCAAAAGCAATTGATTATATGCATTGGATAGATCATATGGTATGTGACTCATCAAAACTGCTTAATAAATAAATAAATAATTGTGCAAAGATAGCCAGAAATAGCAGCTATGTACATCAGGGGAAACAGAGAGAGACTGAGGTGAAGAGTTTTCTTGTTTACTTGTTTTCTTTAATTATTATTATTGAAGTCATGAAAATGCTCTAATAATAATTGAGGTGATGAACACACAGCTATATGAGTATACCAAATACTATTGATTGTAAATGCATTATTTACTTCCACCATTTAATTCTTTGGTTTCCATTTGTCATATCTTGTTTTTGTCTGTTTTTACTCTTGGTTATCCTTTCACCCCCACTCATTCAACTGTATGTTTACACAAGTTTTTCTTAACCAGGAGTCATTGGGTTTGGGGGTAATGTGAGGGTTAGGAGTTAAAATTCACTAATGCTCAGTTATAATAAAAATAAGGGACCCAAATACTGCATTCTTTTTTTTTTTTTTTTAATTAATTAATTTATTTATTTTTATTATGGGTAAAAATCAAAATTCTCACAATACATACAAACATTTGCATAATGATATATAAATATATGTGCATATATGTGTATTTGCTTACAAAAATGTTATTTATATATATATATATATACATATATTTTAAGAGGTGCTTAGATTACCTAAAATATTACACGGAACCCACTGGAATTCCCATGTTGCCCACCTCCCACACCTCCCACCACATCCCACACAAGGCTCCAGGATGTGTAAGTTCATTGAGGTTGGTGCATTCTTTTATACTACACCCTGATCAGTGACTATTCAATCATTTCTGTGGATCTGGTCAAACATTATACACAAAAACACATATCCATGGGACTGCAAGGCACTTGGAATGTCATGTAAGACACAGGCAGCAGCATTTCCCCCACCTCCAATAACGTTTGCAATAGGAATCCTTTTCTACTATAATGGGTCATAGAACTCAGCCTCTTCTGCTGCAGTCTCTTTTCTTTAACCACCTAAAAAGTAGACACAGCCACCCAAGGCATTAATACCTGGATTGATCATTGGCAAACCTTCTGTCCATACATCACTTTCATGGTTATAAAGCCACACTGTGATGAGCTTCTATATTATCCATCCTGTAACTCAGTTACATAAATGTGAGGTATCAAACATGGAACACAGTATAAGCTGATATTTCTGCTCCTTGAATCCAAACATTTGTCAAAGAATCCCATATGTGAACCTCTGACAATGGATGCCAGTAATAGTCTCCAGTGATGTAAATTGTGGCTGTGAATCTCTGGGAAATCTCTTTATGCATGGTATTCAAAGCATTGCATATTAGATATGATATTTTGTTTTCAGTTAACAAGCTGCCTCTTTGAAGGCCTAAAACTGTTTTTAATATACTGGATCTATATCTATGTTGATAGAGCTTAGAGGATTATATAAGCATTCAATTTGATTTTCACATCAAAAGCAGTCCACTTAATAACTGGCTCTATGATAGCTTCTTCTTTCCAAACACTGAAAATCTCTCTGAACAAGATAAAGAGAAATTTTTAAGGCTGATTTCCAGAAATTCTTCTTGTTGCCAAACTTCCTTAATCCTGGAGCATAGTATTCTTCAAGATTCCTTCTCTAGTCTAGACACATGTGAAATTCTGCAAAGTAGTGCATTCCAATACAATTATCAATATCCAGGTGCCTTACCAAAAACTGCTCACAAACCTTTACTAAAAGGAATTGTAACAGACCTACTGCCTCAAACAGGCTTTAAACATTTATTTTAGATCTTTCAATTTGGGAAGTGCATGCATAATTTACAAAGCCTTCCAGAATATCATGGTGTATGCCAGGGAGCTTGATTCTATTTTCAAACTTTTCTTTCATGTCATCTCTGAACATTGCTTTAAAATAATTGTTGCAAGCAGCTAAAACAGCTCAGTGACTATGGAAGATTATGCCTGAAGGGCATTGAAGGGTAAAATCAGTAAATAAACCATCCACGAAAGTGTTCTGAATGCATCCAGAATATCCACTGGATGCGATGAATCCCTGAAAAGCTACAGAGAATCTTCTTGTCCTTTCAGAGCCAGGGCTCCAGTGGGCAGCCCTGGGGCACAGGGCTCACAGGTGGACTAGCAGTGAGCAGGGGTCTGGGTGCCTCTGGAACCTCTGGCCATCTTTGGAAGAGGTGAACTGAGGCTGCCTGCTAGCTCAGCTCCAACCCACAAGCGTCCCCAAGTTTGGTGCCCCTGCTCTCCCCAGCCTCCAACCTAACAGCCCCCAGCGTGTCCTGGGGGCAGGGCCATGTATGGGAAGTCCAGGGTGGCCCCACTGCGGCCCCTCCCAGGAGGTTCACTTCCCCCACCCCACTTAACATTCCTGGCCACCTAACCTAATAAAATTTGATTTAATTCTACAATGAGATTTTTATCTAGAGTTCACAGTAACTAAAATAATCTTTAATCTTGAAAGCATACATTTCCTTTAATGTGAACAAAAAATTACATTGCTATCACTTTAATTAGATTAGACATAACTAATTTCACAAGCTTAGTTCAGAGAATTTTACCATCCATTAAAAGTAGGCATGGTTTTATATATCTTACGTGCTTAAAGCTTTGCACATAATCCTAAAATACTTTACTATGATCGCATTTTTACAAAATAATACAAATTCATTTTATACACATTAAAATCAAAAGCAATAAGTGTTTATATGTGGTTAGTGAGACTTTTAGTAGTTTTAATTTACTTTAGCTTTTGTATCAATGGTTTTGAAATTTTTGATAATTCATGTGAATAATAGTAAAATATGTTTGTTCCAGAATGTGATATATTTGGAATCACAGTAGGCAGCCTTTTCAGATTGGCTTCTTTCACTTAGCAATATACATTTAAGATTCCTCCATAGCTTTTCATGGCTTCATAGTTCATTTCTTGTATTGCTGAATAATATTCAGTTTATGGATATATTACATGATTTTTTTTAATCCATTCACATATTGAAGAACATGTTAGTTGCTTACAATTTTCAGGAATTATGAATAGAGCTATAAACAATGGTGTGCAGGTTTTTCTGTGAACATAAGTTTTCAATTTATTCAGATAAATAGCTAGGAGCATGATTGCTGAATCATATAGTCAAACTATATTTAGGTTTGCAAGAAACTAACAAAGTATCTAACAAAGAAACTGTGCCAGTGTAGCAGTTTGGCATTGTTTATGATTTCCAAAAATAAATATTGGATTGTGTTTGTAAACTGGTCTGTACCTGGGCATGATTAAGTTATGATTAGGGCTTTGATTGGGTCACTTCAGTAGGACATTGATTCTCCAAACCCTTGGTTGGTGGTGATTCACAGATAAAACTACTTGGCAGTGAAGAGAGTTGGAGATTTGATACTGGGGCCCATGAAGTAAACACACAAGAGAAGTAGTTAGTTGAGAAAAGAGAGAAGGTTCTGTTAGACATGGCATCAGCACCCCTTTGGCAGACTAATACAACCATTTTGCATTCCCACTAGCAAAGAATGACAGTTTCTATTTCTCCACATCATCACCAGCATTTGATGTAGGGAGTAGTTTATTTATTATTATTATTTTGGCCATTATTCTCCAACTGTAAATCTTCTGGGCATGATTTTACCTGATGAGTGGTGATTGCAGACACATAAAGATATTTATTAATGAAGCAATAATAAAACATTCCTCTTGTCACCTAACAGCAGCATCCCAGGTGTTGCATATTGATGTTTACAAAGAGACTGTGCTTCCCTGTTCCCACCCAAGCTCCCAGCTTCCATTTCACTTTCTGAAACACCAGCCAGAGTTCCAAGACTCATCTGACCCCTCCACTCTTCATTTCATTTCAGTAATCTTGTATGTCTCATGATATCTATGGGCCTCTTGACTATATGGTCTTTAGGAGATTATTTAAGATTTTAGAAGTTTAAATTTATAGGTAATTATTCAGTCTTTCCCCCTTAGTGGAAAGCTTGAAGCCTAATTGTCCTAGCAAAAGTCCACTAAGCCAAGGACCCCTCAATGGTTTCTTCCTATAAGAATCTTTATGTTAGTTAAAAGATATAACATTTCTCCATCTTGTTATCCTAGAATAATTTGGAAACACTTTAAAGAAACTCATTAATATTTTAACTTTGATTTATGTGTGCTTCAAATTTTCTTAATGAAACAAACCTAGCTGACAGCTAGGCCATAGGCCTTGATTTTAGAAATGAAATACAAAGAGTATCTGGCAAAAAGTAGGCAGTGAATAATTGCAATTTAATTTATAAATTTGAGATCAGTCTGCTTTCTTTCATGTTTTTCTTCTGATATTTCACCCTATATAATCCCAGACCTTCTGGGAATCATCTAAAGCAATAATATAGTGTAATTAATGAAGAAAAAAAATGATCATACACCAAAGAAGAAAATAATGGAAATATTCCTGAGGTGTGAGATGCTATCCAGAAGAGGTAATATTAAGATTATGTAAAATTATTCATAAATTTCTATTTCAAATGTAAAGATTATTGGCAAATTAAACACTTCATATTTACTCTCATTTTTCTTATCTCAGGTTTCAAAATGTTTCAAAATGTACAAGGCCCTTTTGCCCTTTTCTGTATTTAAAGGGATCATGTCTCATTTCATGTTTATGAGAATTCTTTGTATATGAGATCCTTCCATAATATCTCTCCTTATGGAAATGTATTTTCTATTCTTCCCCCTATTCATGAGGATTGGAGGCTAGTTGACAGTGGATACTCTCCTGGGGCCCATTATTAACATTATCATACAGTCCCAGCATCTGTTATAGGACCATTTGTTATGTGACCCATTTAAACCTAAATTTCTACCAGCTAGAAATGTTCCACAATTTTCAGGATATAAGGAATGAATGATTGACTTTCCCCCACCAATTTTCTTTAGTAAATTGAAATTCTCCAGGTTCATTTCCTTTGAGGTTTGTAGCATCAAGAAGGAAATAAGCAACTCTACTTGGTAAATGATAATCACATTAGAAAATAATGATGGAGAAAAATATCTGTCCCACAGAGATGAAACCAGACTATCCCTCCTTGGTAAAAATTCATGCCAGGGTTGGGGTAAGAGGTTAAAACAAGAAAAAGCCTGTTAGGTGCAGTTGCACAACTTTCTGTTGTCTCTTGGTTTTGTTGTTATTGGAATGGGTGCTTCCATTGGTTTGCAGTCCAGAGGCTCACACCCTCCAAATAAACCATTGTTTCAACCAAACATATAAAATGCTGACATCCACAAATGAGCAAATTTGGCTAATACAAGCCCTGCAGCCACAGATCTAGCTGACTTGTCTATTATTAACTGAATGAACAACTGAGGTAAATGGTTCATAGTAATTGGATAAATAGGAAGAGCTGACTACAGGCCAATGCTGGAGCTCCAACCTCAGATACAAATATTTTAATTACCAAACAATCTGATATTTTATTAGCAACACACACCCAAGTCAAGACATATGATTAAAAACAGAATCCCCCTCAGTACCTATCTGGGCTAAACCTTGACACTTGGGTGCTTTTAGATTCAGCTACCATTAACTGGTGCTTTAATTGTGCTAATCAGATCCTGGCACTTTGGTCAAATTATAGAATATCATCCTTGATAGCTGTGCAACCACAAAACCTTTTGATTTAAAAGATATTTGCAAGTCAGTCTTTTGGCCTAATGTTGCCTTCAAATTCTACATGCAGCTCAGTCTTATTTTAATTCCATGGAGCCACAAAAACATGACCTTCTTCAATCCAAGTTGGTCTCCATCTGAGAAGGATACCTCTGCCCCACATCCCAGATGACACCATCCCAGCCAGGAGCTCACTGTTTAAAAGGACATCACCTCAGACAATAGTTCCCCAGCCCAAGAGTTTACTGTTGGAGATCACTCACCTCTGCATCCTAAACAATTGTCAGGAGTCCCAACTTCACCAGAGCTGGGAAGTCTCACTACCCATGAAAGACCCCAGAACCCTCAATTTTTCAATAACACTGTTACAAGTCCTCTTTTACATTGCCAGACCCAACAGACTGAGTGATTTTCCAGACAGTGCAGTTTGCCTTCTTACCCAGCTTTCCTTGGTGATACTTGTAAAATTGTAATTTAATTTATGCCCTTCATGAATGTACTACTAATTTTTACCATGTTAACTGCCTGTGGGACCCAGTCCAATAACTCTGCAGTGCCTCCAAGTTTATGATTCCCAGTAATATCAACTGTCTTTCCTGAAGGGTGGTCTTACTGAAATATCCATGCTATATTTTCTTTTAGGTGAAACAGGAGAATTCTGCTGGCTTCCTAAAGTGCTGTTTGTTCCCCTCCAATCACTTTCCCTCCCCCATTGTCAATATTCATATTTCATATTTTCACCTCAGTCTCTCCTACCCTAACAATGACTGCCCCTCTTGCCATCCAAAAGACTACATGGCAAATTAAAGCCAAATTATTACCACAGCCCCTTGTATATTTACACAGATGTCCAATCTATACATACACCAACTAACTAGTCTCTTATGTATTGACTAACCATAACCACTGGATTTTCAACTGCCCTGCTTCCAAATCTTTATCCAGCTCATATCTGGCACAGAGATGGAAAATATTAGGAAATTAAAACCTGTTCTAAACTGCTACTTCTCCTCTCTCTGTGTTACCTGATCCTCATAGCGACTGGTGATTATTCTTATGGTTTTTCCAATATGTAGCATATATGAGTGATCTAGTGGACAACACCACACCCTGCCTCTATGCCCAACAGAAGTCATTACTACCCTCCAGTTCTGTTCTTTAGGAAGGTGAGATACAATTTTCCAATCTAAAGATAAGGCTCTAGAAACATAATTGTGGCCCCAAAAACAATGCAGCTAATCTTTCCGCTGTGCTTTTCCTCTACCCCTGTCACAAACAGGTGTTCTGGTCTCCTTTGGCCTTTCCAGTTACATAAATGTTTATCATTCTTCCCCTATGCCAACTAAACATTATTGAGATGCCACAGTCATACCTATAATACTGATTTTTGCTATCCATTTAAGACTTGCTGGAATGGCTGCAGGGACCATTGCTCGAACCCAGCTATTACAAATCACTGACATTTAGTTAGGGACTCTACAACTCTGGTATTTCATAATTTAAAAGATAACAAATATTAGGATTGCTTAATCAAGGGCAGATAACCCTTGCAAAAAAGAATGGTTTCTGAAAAGAGATTGGCCCTTGATTAAGTATTAGATAATCAAGCAGGTTTTTGCAATGTTAATACGTATATGTGGATTAATGACATTGGACAATGGGCTACTCTAAAATACAGGACCATGAAATCATCACTATAGAAAGCATAAATCGTATCTTTAGCATACACCATAATTGAACTAAAATATTACTAGAAGCCCCTGCCATACATAATTTTTTTCTCCTGGTTAATCCCAAGCAATTGGGGAGTACCTCTATAAGACAGCTTCAAAGGACTTCTCATGTTTCTACTTGAATTCTTCATTTTGACTATCATATCGTCTATAATATTTAGATCATTTTATAACCTACTCTTTGTAAGTATCCTACTTAGGTTGCTCAAATATCCCAAGAAATAAAGTTCCAAACTGAGGTCAAGAATCATGGGTTACTTGTAACATGGTTTCCTTGAAATGCTGTCTTGACTCAGGTTTGAGGACCTGGATAGAGGTCTGTCAGTTCCTCTTCTTAATCAGCTAATTAAGGCAAAATACCAATCACCTGTCTTATCAGACTCTCATACACATGTGCCACTGGGCACCAACCCTAGTCACCTTAGGAGAAGCTACCAAATAACTAGATACAAATCCTATGCCACAAAGCCCACAGAATTATTCAGATTAGCCAAAACAGAAAGCCCTTAAATCTTAGCTTACCCTACCTTGCCTGCTATACTTAACTGCCTCCCATAGCTCCAGCTTGTGGTTATCCTCTCCTCAGCTGCAATCCCCTGTATAGACTTGTAGGCAGACTTCTCTTATTTGGAGCTATATGTAATTAGGATTTCTGCCTTTCACACTTCCAAGTGTTTTTGTATTGCTATAATCATACCTAATATCTTATAATTTTAAACATGCCCCTAAGGGGCTTGGCCCTATGGGATTCACCATGGGAATTTGGGGCATGCATTAAAGTCATATATGTCAATGCCCATCAGAAGAACCTTCTTATGGGATTGGAAGAGGTCAGCAAAAGGAGTGCTTATGCAAAATACTAGAAATCTGTTGGATTTATAAAGAGTATTTCTTTGAGGTAAAAGCTTACAGTTACAAGGCCATAGAGCATAAGTTACTTCCCTCACAAAAGTCTGTTACCATGTTTTGGAGCAAGATGGCTGCCATCATCTGCCGAGGGTTCAGGCTTCCTGGGTTCCTCTCTTCCATGGGCCTGTTTCTGTCTGGGCTTAGCTGCTCTGCTTTCTCCACAAGGTCAGCAGTAGACATTCAGGCAAATGGCTTGCCTCTCTTCCAGGGGTCTCTGCCATGTCTAATTGAGGTTTCTCTCTGCTCCTCTGTGTGCTTACAACCTGGGCTCCAGCATTAAAACTCCAACATCACAACTCCAACTAACCCTTTGGCTCTGCCATGTAGTTTTATCTGTGCCATGTAATTTTATCTTACTGATGTGGCCCAATCAAGGTTTTAATCATTGAATCAAGTAAAAGTGAAACCTCTGAATACAATAAAATTGAATGGGCAAACAGGCTGGTTTACAAATATAATCCAATATCTATTTTTGGAATTCATAAATAATACAAAACTACTACAAAAACCATTAGTAGATATACTGTTGTGCTCACTTGAAGTGTCCCTCTGTGACCACAAAATGGATGGACATTGGGGCATACAGCATGCAGAGATGGGCTGAATTTAGACATAATTCTCTTGCACCTTCCAAAGCACACAATGCCAAGAAGAACTGACTCTGCCAACAAGAGAGAAACTGTCTGTGGTTATAGGGTAAATCCCCTGGGGGAATACTCCACACACTGTTGGCAAATAAAATGGATGCCAGTATATCATGGAGTCAAAAGTGTATCCTTGTAGGAACATCACTTACTATAGATTGGGCTCTGCTTACTCTGTGCTAGATGCAAATGCTCAAAATACTACTTTGTCCTTGGCACTGGGCAGGTTAATCATAAAAGTCTTCATGTAGATCTCTTGCTTTTATTTTGCTTGACATTCATAGAGTATCTTGGATTTGTGTATCCAGGCCTTCCATCAGATTTGGGAAGTTTTCTGCCATTGTTCCTTTAAGTATTTTCTCTGGCCATTTCTCTCTCTCCACTCCTTCTGGGACTCCTAGTATACATATATGGATATACTTGATGGTGTTCCACAGGTTACTCAGATTCTGTTCATTTTTTTTTTCTTCTACTCTTTATCCTGAACAATTTCAAATGTTTTGTCTTTGAGTTCACTGATAATTTCTTCAGTATTCTCCAATCTACTCTTGAATCTCAACACAATCTCCTATTGAATTATTCAATTCAGTTATTGTATTGTTAAATTCCCAAATTTCTAAATGGCTCTTTGTAATTTCTATCTTATTATTGAAAATTGCATTTTGTTTGAATATTTCTTTCTTGATATCCTTTAGGTTTTGTCCAGATTCTCCTTTAGTTCATTGATCCTATTAATGGGAGTTGTTCTAAGTTCTTTGATTAGTCACGCCAGAGACTGTACTTCACCTGTAATATTTTCCATAAAATTTTTTTCTCCCCTAGACTGTGCCATATTTTCTGTCTTTTTGTATATTTTGTATATTTTAGTTGAAAGCTGAACATTCAGAGTATTATGTTATGTTTTTCATTATGGAAATATAGTTCTCCCAGTCTTCAGTCCACAGTGTAAGAACAAAAATGAAAAAACAAGGAAAGAAAGAGTAAGAGAGAGGAGGACAAAGAGAAAGCAAAATATACCAGCAATCAGATAAAAACACCCACACGAAAAAGGAAAAAAATATGAAGCACACTGTCTCTCCCCAAGTCTCTTGTTATGTAATGTTGGTGGGAAGCCAAAAGCTGTGTTTCAAGGCCAAAACATAAGCCAGCATTCCTGATCAAACCTCAGGGATCTGCCACAACCAAAACCATAAAGAAGAGAGAAAGACAAACACAAATTTTTAAAAAATAGGGTATGAGAGAAAGAAGTGCACTTGTTTTTTAGGTCTATGTGGATGCTGGTTCAAGGAAAATGCTGCTTCTGTGGAAAACTGAGACTAGCGTCTGCAATCTAAGATCTGCCAGAATAAACAGCACAAGAAGAGAAGTAGAAACCCAGCCAATGAAAAAGTGCACTGGGTCCTTAAGCCTGGAAGATGCTGATGTGATGCCTGAAGAACCTGTTGCTGACAGGTGAAATAAGAAACTGAGCTGCAAGGCAACAAAGACATTTATTTGGGGATCAGAATTGCAATTTGGAGAGCACACACAGTTAGCAACCCAAATCATGTCCTGTCTTGGCATTTACAAGCAAAGACTTTTACAGAGAAAGAAGATTATATAAATTGTTCATGGTTGGTGAATATTTGGATTTCTCCAAATGTCCTTCAGTTCAATAGTTTACTGTGTTATTTATCTTGTGTTTTTTTTGTTGTTGTTGTTGTTGTTTTGGTCATATCTGGATGTCCTTGGGCTTTTGAGGAACATTATTGCTTGAGGCTTTGCACACTTTGGCAGTTTGTGATATCTGGCTGATGTTTGCCTAAGAGCAATCTCCAGATTGACCAACTGACAATTTTAATCTCTTATCCATATAAACTGTTCTGTTTTATTTCTGTTTACAAACCCAAAACTGTAATTAATCTAAGTATATGACAGTAGAATGAGTAAAGGAATATTATCTCTTCATAAATGGAATAGTCCTCAGCAATATAAGAGGATAAAAGACTAATCCTTACAACATGGATGAATGTTACAGATATCCCACATGTGAAAGAAGCCAGGCCCAGTGTTCTTTATGTATGATTTCTTAACATGATGTTCAAGAACAGACAAAAATGACCTGTGGTGAATGAAATCACAAGAGTGGTTGCTTGTGAGAGATGGGGTCAAAGGGGAGGGGAATAAGGGAAACTTCTGGGGTGACAGAAATATTTTAGTTTTTGAATTGGGTGTTGGTTACTTTGTATGCATTTCCCAAAACTCATTGAATTGTCATTTTAAGATCTATGCATTTCAACGTATGTAATTTTCACCTCAATTAAAAACATTTTAGGGAGTTGAACTTTTCAGTAGAAATCCTCCCATTATGGCCCCTGGTAGATTGATTGTCACCCACCAGAAATTCAAAGGAGATAGCAGTGAACAATGGTCCAAGCAACCCTCTGCTATACATGGTGTACAGGTGTCACCATTCCCTGATATCCATGGGGTTCAGATGTAGAGTACATTGGAGCCCACACATGATATGTGCAGAAACATTCCCTGCTATAAAATAGAGATATGTGTTCCCCAAAACAGTTGTGAGAAATAGACAATATGAAACCACTGGTTTCAGTCACTGGACAACAAGCTGTGCAGATCAGGTATTTCTGAGAAAATGACCAAAATGAGGTTATTGTCCCCTGCTTGTGGCCTAGAAACCTTTAGCAGGCTCAAAGTGGCCCATGGGGCCTGGCAGTGTCCCTAAAGTCTGACCATGGGGCTGGGAGGCTGGGAAGAAGGGAGAGCTCCGTTTTTTTTATTGTGGGTAAAAATCAAATTTTTCACAGTACATAGCAATATTTGTAAAATGAAATATAAATATATTTGCATATAAGTGCATTTGCCTAAATAAATGTTATTTTTTTATAAATCTATATTTTTTAAAAGGTGCTTAGATTACCTAAATATTAAACAGAAATTACAGGGATTCCCAGGTTCCCCACCTCCCACACCTCCCACAACATCCCACACAAACATCCTTCATCAGTGTGGCACATCACCCGCAATGGATATACACATCCTGGGACCTTGCCACCAAGCATAGACCACAGTTCACATCATAGACCACACTTTCTCCCACACAGTTCTGCATAGTATATGCTGATGTAAAATGCCCTACATCCATCACTGCAACGCCACTCAGGACAACCCCCAAGTCCCGAAAAACCCCTGTATTTCAACTGCCGTTCCCCTCCCTGCCCTAAAAAAGTCCAGTGGCCACCAGCTCCACCTCACTGTTATAATTTCTTCCATTGCTTTAATCACAATATGTCTACAACAGAATACCATTAAGTCCACTCTAGTACATAGCACTTCCCCCAATCCTGAGGGGACTGGGATGGTGATGTCCACTCCAGCTCCAAGTGAGAGAGGGCTTATATCCCATGGGTACAGTGGATGGGATTTTCCTGCCTGCAGATGCAGGCCCTCTCCATTCCCTGGGATGGCTGTTGCCCAATGTCGTCTTCTTGCCAGGTGACTAGGATGAGTCCATTGAGTTGTAGGGTAGGAGTTGCAGCTCCAGCAAGATTCCAGGCTCAGCTGGCACATAGGTAGGCCAGAGGCTTCAGTCTCAGGAAGTACACCTAAAAACTCCAGCATCACATATAGGTCTGAATAGAAGGGACTGAGGGACCATGTGCAGGGAGGACTTATTCAAGTTCAACTCTGTCACTCTCAGGAACACAGATTCCAAAGTAGGGCCCACTAATAAGACTATCCCCCCTTATATAGGACCTGGGTGTCTCCAGAGCCCTTAGGATCCCCTCTGTGTCGGGTGACATCCACTTTGGTGTTCTATGAGATCCTACTGAGTTGTGCGTAAGTGTTACCTCTGGGATGACCTCCCCACTCTCTTTGATGCCTCTTAGCCACATGAACTCATTTCTCTTTACATTTTGCCCCTTTTATTCAAGGTCTTTTTCCAATCGTGTTGCCAGTTGGCACTTGGTATTAATCCCTCATTGCCAGGGAGGCTTATCCCTGGGAGCCATGTCCCGTGTAGCGGGGAAGGTAATGCATTTGTATGCTGAGTTAGGCTTAGAGAGTGGCCACATTTGAGCAACAAGGAGGCTCCCAGGTGGCAACCCTAAGGCCCCCCATAACACTAGGCTAAGTTTCAATTACAAGAGCAAAGACCCATGAGGCTAGTCGTCAATAACAAGAACCCATCAGTAGGCCATCCTCTTTTGCCAGACATTGCCCCTGCACTCAGGGGACTGTTGCTGCTCCCTTGGAGAATGTGGCAGAGCTCTCCAGACTGGGAATTCAGATTCCCTCATTTATTGAGTGATTGTCTACCCACCATGACCATGCCTCATCCCTTGATTATTTGAACAATTTTATATATCTTTCATGTATATTCAGATGAACTTACTCCCATGAATACCCCATCCCAGACAACCCCCACCAATGATCCTCTGCAGCCCCCATTGTAACCCTTCTGTGATCTAAACTTTCCTTGAACATGAAGCCCGTGTAATAACCAAATAGAGTTAATAAAAAAAGAAATAATAATGATAAGCTTAAATGCAAGAGATAAATACAAGGAAACTCAGAAGAGAAAAAAACAAAACTAAAAGTAAAATATAATTAGCAGATTGGGACATTCAAAAAAATGGGAAAAAACAAAAAAAATTCCTTTTTAAAAAATTATTCTTTTTTCCTTTTATTACTGTATTATCAGATGTCCAGTGTACCATGACACCTTACCCCTCTCATTCCCCAGCAACTCCCAAAAATTTTCATTTAATTTTCAAAGAAGTTTTAGATCACAGCAAAGTCACACATGGAATACTAGAGACTCAATATACCCAACCTCCCTCCCCCTTCCCTACCCCATATTAAAACCTTTTTTTAAATGGATTTTAGCATTGTTATAACTTTTATACAGATAGTAAAATATAGCAACTAAACATTGTCAATGGTTTACAGTATAGTTTGCAATTTAGATGGTACAGTTTAATAATTTTTGATATTTACCATGTCCTGTGCCCATTACTGTAAGGTAATGAAAAACCTTTCCCTTGATCACTAAATACCCAATTTGATATTAACTGTTCCTTCCTCCCCATCCCCCTCGTGCATATGACACTCCCCTGTTTTGACTCATGGAATGACAACATTCATAGTTACATGCCCTGGGTATTTGAACCTGCCCTTCCTAATCTACCCACCTGTCAACCCTGCACCACCAAACTCAGTAATATCACTACCCATCTGTCCTATCCTTCAATATGGAACTATACTCTATCCCTTCACCATAGTTTATGTCCTTATGAGTGATGGCTCACAGCCTACTCTTCTCTTTCTCTCCCTTGTTAACCTATCTTTCAGACAATGGTTCTCAGAGACTTCTCACTTTCCTCAGTTCAAATCAGTGAGGTCATACACTGTTCATCCTTCAATACCTGGCTTGTTTCACTCAACATAAGGTCTTCAAGATTCATCCATATTATTCCATGTGTTAGCACTTTATTCCTTCTTACAGCTGAGTAATATTCCATTGTATGTATGTACCACGTTTTGCTTATCCATTCTTCTGTTGATTCCAACTTTTGGCAATGGTGAACATAGCCGCTATGAACATTGGTGTGTATATATCTGTTCATGTCTTTGCTTTCAGTTCTTCTGGGTATATACCCAGAAGTGGAATTGCTGGATCATATGGAAGATCTATTGTTAGTTTTCTGAGGAACTGCCAACTATCCTCCACAATGGCTGGACCATTCCACAATCCCACCAGTAGTGGATGAGGGTTCCTATTCCTCCACATCTTCTCCAACACTTATATTCTGCTGTTTTTTTAATAGCTGCCATTCTGATGGGTGTAAGATGGTATCTCATTGTAGTTTTTTATTTGAATTTCCCTGATGTTGAGCGTTTTTTCATGTGCTTTTTATCCAGTTGTATTTCTTCTTTGCAGAAGTGTCTTTTCAGGTTACTTGTCCATTTTTTAAATGGTTTGTTTGTCTTTTTATTTTCAAAGTGTAGGATTTCTTTATATATGCAGGATATTAGGTTCTTATCAGATATATGGTTGCCAAATATGTTCTCCCATTAGGTAGGCTGCCTTTTTATTTTCTTAATAATATCCTTTGAGGTGCAAAAGTCTTTAATTTTGAGGAGATCCCATTTATCTATTTTTTCTCTTGCTGCTCGTTGTTTGGCTGTGAAGTTCATGAAACCATTTCCTATTAAAAAGTCCTGTAAATGCTTTCCTACATTATCTTCCAAGGTCTTTATGGTTTTGGCTCTTATATTAAGATCTTTAATCCATCTTGAGTTGATTTTTGTATAAGATCTGAGATGGTTTTCTTATCTCATTCTTTTGGATATGGATATCCAGTTCTCCAAGCACCACTTGTTAAAGAGGCCATTCTCTCCCAACTGAGTGGACTTGGTAGCCTTGTCGAGTATCAGATGACTGTATATGCAAGGATGTATATCAGAACTCTCAATTCAATTCCATTGGTCAGTAGGTCTATCCTTGTTCCAAAACCATGCTGTTTTGATCACTGTAGCTTTGTAATATGTTTTAAAGTCCGGTAATGTGATACCTCCAAGTTCATTTTTTTTTTCAATGTGTCTTTGGCAATTCGGGGCCTCTTACCTTTCCAAATATATTTTGTGGTTAGTTCTTCCAGTTCCTTAAAAAATACAGTGTTGATTTTTACTGGGATTTCATTAAATCTGTAGATTAGTTTGGGCAGGATAGACATCTTGATGATGTTTAGTCTTGCTATCCATGAACAGGGAATATTTTTCCATTTATTTAAGTTTTCTTTGATTTCCTTTAATAGTGTTGTACACTATTTTCTGTATATAAGCCCTTACATGTTTTGTTAAATTTATTCCTAGGTATTTGATTATTTTAGTTACTATTTTAAATGGCATTTTTTTCTTGATTTCTTCCTCCAATTGCTCGTTATTGGTGTACAGAAATGCTACTGATTTTTGAGCAGTGATCTTATAGCCTGCAACATTACTGAACTCCTTCAGATGTTCTAGAAGCTTTGTTGTAGATTTCTCTGGACTTTCTACATATAAGATCATGTCATCTGCAAATAATGAAATATTTACTTCTTCTCTTCCAATCTGGATGGTTTCTATATCCTTTTCTTGCATCAGTGCTCGCACAAGTACTTCTAAGACAATGTTAAATAGGAGTGGTGATAGTGGGCATCCTTGTCTTGTTCCTGATCTCAGAGGGAAGGCTTTTACGATTTCACCATTGAAGATGATGTTAGCTTTGGGTTTTTCATGTATACCCTTTATCATATTCAGAAAGTTTCCTTCTATTCCTATCTTTTGCAGTGTTTTTATCAAGAAAGAGTGCTATATTTAGTCAAATGCTTTTTCTGTGTCTAAAGAGATGATAATGTGATTTTTTTCTTTCAGTTTGTTTATGTGGTGTATTACATTGATTGATTTTCTTATATTGAACCATTCTTGCATACTCGGGATTAAACCCACTTGGTTATGGTGTATGATGCTTTTGATATGTGGTTGAATGCGATTAGCAAGTATTTTGTTAAGGATTTTAGCATCTAGTTTCATTAGAGGAATTATTCTGTAATTTTCCTTTCTAGTGATATCTTTGTTTGCTTTTGGTATTAGGGTAATGTTGGCATTGTAGAATGAGTTAGGCAATATTCCTTCTACTTCCATTTTTTAGAAGAGCTTAAGCAGAATTGGTGTTAGCTCTTTCGGGAATGTTTGGTAGAATTCAGCTGTGGAGCCATCTGGTCCTGGGCTCTTCTTAGTTAGGAGGTTTTTGATGATTGAGTCTATCTCTTTACCTATAATTGGACTGTTGAGTCCATCAATTTCTTCCTTCATCAATGTAGGCTGTTTGTGCATTTCTAGAAATTTGTCCATTTCCTCTTAATTATTATTGTTGTTGGCATATAATTTTTCAAAGTATCCTCTTATGATACTCTTCATTTCTGTGGGGTCAGTAGTGATATCCCCTTGCTCATCCCTTATTTTGTATATTTGCATCTGTTCTCTCTTTTACTTTGTTAGTCTGGCTAAGAGTTTGTCAATTTTATTGATATTCTCGAAGAACCAGCTTTTGATTTTGTTTATTTTTTTCTAGTGTTTCTTATTCTCTATTTCATTTAGTTCTGCTGTAATCTTTGTTATTTCCTTCTTTCTACTTCCTTTAGGTTTTGTTTGTTGTTGTTTTTTCCAATTCCTCCAAGTGTGCAGTTAGGTCTTCAATTTTAGCTCTTTCTTCTTTTTTAATATATGAATTTATGGCTATGAATTTCCCTCTCAGGACTGCTTTGGCTGCATCCCATAGGTTTTGATATGTTTTGTTGTCATTTTCATTAGTTTCAAGGTAGTTACTGATTTCTTTTGAGATTTCCTCCTTACCCACTGTTTGTCTAAGTGTGTGTTATTTAACTTTCATATCCTTGTGCCTAACCTGTTTCTATGGTCCTTAGTAATTTCCAATTTCATTCCACTGTGATCAGAGAAATTACTTTGTATAATCTCAATCTTTCTGAATTCATTCAGAGTTGTTCTGTGACCTAGCATGTGGTCTATCTTGGAGTATGATCCATGTTCACTTGAGAAGAATGTAAATCCTGCTGTATTTGGGTATAGTGCTCTGTATCTGTATATTAAGTCCAGGTCCTCCATTGTATTGTTGAGAGTCTTTGTTTCTTTATTGATTCTCTGTCTAGATGTTGTGTCTCATGATGATAATGATGTATTAAAGTCCCCCGCTATAATTGTAGAGGCATTTTTTTCCACTTAGCTTTTCCAGAGTTTGCCTCATATATTTTGAGGCACCCTGATTAGGTGTGTAAATATTTATGATTGTTCTTTCTTCTTGAAATATTACCCCTTTTACTAATATATAGTGTCCATCTTTGTCTCTTACAATAGTTTTGTATTACTCCTGCCCTTTTTGGGCTATTGTTATCTTGTAAAATTGTTTTCAGCCATTTACTTTCAGCCTCCCTGAATCCCTGTGTTGAAGGTGGGTTTCTTGTAGACAGCATATAGATGGATCATATTTCTCTATCCATTCTGCCAATCTGTGTCTCTTGAGTGGTGAATTTAATCCATTAAACTTCAGTGTTATTACTGACAATGAATTTCTTACTTCTGCCATATTTTCTTTGGATTAATGTATGTCATATGTTGTTCTGTTTCTGTTTTTTAGTTGTTTTTAAACTCTTCTCCAACTCTCTCTCCCTTGAGTTTTCCTTTCAACTTGTAGAACTTCATTTAGTATTTCTTAAAGTGCCAGGTTTTTATTGACATACTGTCTTTATTTCTGTTTATCTGTGAATATTTTGAACTCTCCATCATTTTTGAATGCCAGTTTTGCTGGATAGAGAATTGGTGGTTGTAAGTTTTTTCTTTTAGTACTTTGACTATGTCATACCACTGTCTTCTTGCCTCCATGGTTTCAGCTGAGAAATCAGCACTTAATCTTATTGTGCTTCCCTTGTATATGATGGTTTTCTATTCTCTTGCTGCCTTGAGTATTTTCTTTTTATCTTGAGTATTGGACAATGACAAGTATTTGTCTTGGAGTTGGCCTGTTGGGATTTATACTGTTTGGGGTGTGCTTTGCTTCCTGGATCTGCACATCCATCTCTCTCAATATGGTTGGGAAGTTTTTATCCATTATTTTCTTCAACACTCCTTCTGTTCCCTTTCCCTTCTCTTCTCTTTCTGGGATGCCCATAATGGGTATGTTTGTGCATTTTCGGTTGTCAGTTAAATCCCTTAGTCCCTGCTGGGTTTTTTCCTATGTTTTTGTCTATCTGTTCTACTATCTGTTTGATTTCAGCTGTATTGTCTTCACATCACTAATTCTTTCTTCCGCCTGTTCAAATCTGCTGTTATGTGAATCCATCATCTTTTTGATTTATTGGATTGTGCCATTGATCACCATCATACCCGTTATCTTTTTGAGTATGTTTATAATTTCTTCAGTATGTTTTCCCAGTGTCTCCTTTATATCCTAAATCTCTCCCTTCACTTCTTTAAGTTGGTTCATATATTTTTGGGAATCTTTGATTAGTTGTTCGATGTTCTGCATATATTCCTGGTTTTTAGTTTGTTCATTGAAGTGGTCCATGTCTTCCTGTTTCTCAGTGTGGTTTGTAATTTTTTGTTGCCCTCTAGTCATCATTTTATCGTGCTGGGTATATTCAGTTGATTAGCTTCTGTCTCTCCTCTAGAGTTTTGTTTAACTGGTGCTTCTGTGTGTGTGTTAAGTTTTCTCTTTGACACTTTTTCTTCTTATTTTGTTTCCTTGCATCTTTCTATGTTACCTTGATGGCAAAAGATTAGTGCCAGAGGAATAGAAAGATGTGAGAAAGGAAGAAGGATAATAGTAATATTGATAGAAGTTAGAAGATGGGACAAATATGGCTTAGCGAAATAAAAATTTAACTTGTGTAGGCAGTGTAGAGTAAGAGGGAAAAAAGTGGAGTACCTACAATGGACTGGGAAAACAAATAGAGGAATATATATATAATCATTTAGAAGGCTAGAATGATGAGGAGGGAGAGAAAGAGTAAAGCAAGGGCTAAAAGGAAAAAGCTAATATTAATTTAAAAAGAAGAAAACAAAATAGGTAAAATTGAAATTGACACCCTTAAGTTGTGGGCTAATGAAAAAGCGTGGTGTCTAAGAACCACAACAGAGAGCAGAAGGCAGAGAGATGAAGGAAGGATAAGAGATACCCTGGCATATAATATCAATATAGACAGAGAATGGGAAATCACTGAAGAAGAAAAGCAAAGATGAGGTAAGCTGGCAGCACTTAATTTTTTAAAAATGAAGGAAAACAGAAAGGTGGGAGGAAAGAGTAAAGAAAAGCAAGAGACAACAAATAAACAGAAAAACCAAACAAGCACACCAGCAAGCAGTCAAACAAAGCTAAGGAGGAAGTGTTCCTTCTAGTGTCCTTGCGGATCCTCTCAGCCTGATTGCATTTATCAATTTCCCTTCAGGGTTCTATCTGCAGGTTTTGAGGCAGATTTTCAGTTTTAGACTAAATTAAAAAGAATTCATTTTTTTAAAATGACTGTCCTCTTTTTTTTTTTTTTTTTTTTTTGGCCATATAAGTGAACCAAACGAAGTCCTCTGCTAGATCATCCCCTTCACAGAGTGGACCCTAAATAGGCTCATGGAAACTAATCAAGCCCTTCCCACCTCCTGGCCTCATCAGGGGAGCTGAAGTTCTGGTGCTTGTCAGTGCAGAGTGATAAAATTGGCTGACACCACCCTCTCTGGGGCCAAGCCTCAGTGTCAGTGGGATGCTAGGTAAATCAGGTTTCCTATGCAGATTCGCCTCTCCCCTCACCCTGGTACTGTTTTAAGCTGGCTTATCTGCTCCCCAAAGCTACGAGGGGGTCCAGTTGGCCAAATCCACAGAAGTTAAATCCCTCCCCACCTTCTGTCAGAGCCCTCCCTCCCTCAGAGAATGCCCCCTCACACCAGGAGCAGATGTCGTGGGTGCAGGATTCACTGCTCAAACCAGCCATTTTCCCTGTGGGTGGGGCTCAGCCATCTGTGTTAACCACCACAGGTAGGCTTAAAACTCATGAATCTCTACCAATCACTCCACGCCGTTGTTCTGCCTGCTGCTAGATGATCCAAGCTTCTCACTCCATGCGCCCTCAGCACAGACCCTCACGCAGGGTCCTGTCCACAATCGGCTATCCTCAGAGAGCTAGTCAGTGAGTACCCTCCTAAACCTACACCATCTTGCCTCTGGAACAGCTCCTTTTGAAGGCAGAGTTGCATAGGGAGAGAGCTGCATGGAGAGGAAAGAGCTGTAGAGAGTGAGAGGGGACTTTAAGAGCTCTACAGAGGGATCCTCCTATATTTTTGGCTTAATAAAGCAAAAACTGTGTGAGGGACTAACCAAAGGCCTCAGAAGACAGCATGAGACGGCAATAGGCAGCACAATCCTCACATCACACCTGACACTGGAAATGGTTCATGTTTCCACCAGGCAGAATGGAATAATCTCCTAATTAAGGGGTCATAGGGCAAAGTTCTCAGAATGCATTGCCTTTGATGTGGGGAGGAATTAATACTGTATTAAGGTTGCTCTGAACCCACCTAAACAAGTCTCAACACCACAAAAGTGCTTCCTAAAACAAAGCTAAGAATACTGAAAGGAATAGAACAAGGAAAGATTATGAGGTACATGGGCACAAAAGAGGGCTGGGAATGCCATAGAAAGCCAGTGTTGGATATTTCTGTATTTAAGCCAGCAGGAGAATAGTCAAGACCCTTTAACTTTGTAATTCCAATTCTAGCATCTCCAGAATCTAATTGCACCAATGCACACAGTCATCTCTATAAGGATGTTCACAATGCTGTTGTTTGTAACATCAAAAGACTGGGCATCTCCTATCCAGCACATATTGGTTAAATCACTTATGGCAAATCCATGTAAAGGAGCAAGGTGCAGCCTTGAAAAAGAGTGAGGGTTGTTTGTATGTGTTGATGAGAACCATTCTGAGCTCCAAAGTAAATGGCTAAGTGGAAAACTCAAAGTTCATATTAGAACTTAGATCTACCCAGTCCAATTCTGTAACATCAGGCACATGCCTGAACTGAGAGGGGCAGTAAGTTTTAGAAAGAGATTGCAGATACATAATATGAAAATAGAAGGGAAAATATCACTTTAATGTATATTTATGACATGTTAAATAATAATATTTTTATATATTAAATGCAATGAAATACATAATTACATTAATTTGAATAATTACCTTTTTTTTGTAGTTGCTACTAGAGAATTTAAAATACATATATGACTTTCATTAAATTTTTCCATGGCAACACTGGACTTGAGTGGGCTACCATAAATACACACACACACCCACACACACACCTTATTTTTATGATGCATAGAAAATTTCTGGAAGGAAACACAAGAAACATTTAACAGTCATTGTCTCTGGTGGGCAAGTAGGGTATCTGAGTAGGAGGAAGAACTATTTTATGCTAGTTCTTTGCAAAGTTTGAATAAAGAATATGACCCTGTAATAAGTTTGAATAATGCTATGAGAAATAAATTGGTTCAATGGTAGACCTGTACAGTTTGTAATGTGCTTCCTCATCCACTATAGCCTCTGAATTAAGAGTGACCAGATTAAGTTCAGGTGAATTGGATGTGAGCAGGAGGAGAGTGGGGGCTTTTGGCAGGCTGCTCATATGGATCTGAGCCAGCTTTAAGGACCCCTTTGCCCTTCCTCCTTTTCTACCACTTGCCTTCTAAAAGCAGAAATGATTGCTGTTCCAGATGAAGCTCCAGAAGCCATCTTGGATCATGAGGGAATTTTAAGGATAGAAACCATGCACCAAGATGCTGGTGCAGTAAGTGATCATTGAACTGCCATCTTAGGCAGTCCAGGATCAGTATGCACTGCCAACCTCTAGATTCCTTCTACATGTAAGGAGAAGTAAAGAAATATCTATCTTGTTTGTGCAACTATTTTGGATTTTCTGCTGATTAAAATCTGATCCTAAGTGAAGCACTAAATTTGATGCTGATTGAGCATGTGACTTTGGATAATATTTATCCAATTGCTGGAACATGCCCCCAACTGCATAGTAGCAAAAGCAGGGGTGAGGGTGGCTTACGTGATATCTGGAGAGGGCTTGGTTTTAGGGGCCTGAAAAATATGAGGAAAGCAATGTTGAGAGTGGATGGGGCAGAATATAAGCCCCTATATCCCCACAGGATGAGGTCAGAAGTTTATAAAAATATAGATGCCAATTGTACCAGGACATAGCATTGTTTTGAAGTCTCTGAAGCTTTAGCAAATTGGGAGGTACCACTTTAATGAATATAATACAAAATTACTCAAAATATTGCTGCAATTGCCCTTGCAATGAGGTCCCTGAATCTTAACCTTCATATTGTTCCTATATGTTCAATCATCACTCTCCCCTCCTTTGTAGCCAAACATCATCATGTAATCTCTAAGGCCTGGTGCAGGACATGTTTGTTCACACACCCTCCAGTCAGCAGTGCTATTCCCAGCATGTCTGTTCCACCACCCCACAATTCACAGTGACTCACTTCTAACATTGTCTCCTCCAAAACTCTGCTTGGTTTTGAACACTCTTTGGAGAGGGTGCCTTTCTGTGTTCTCATAAGAGCTCCACCTCATCATGTCAGCCTTTACCTTGTTAATATACCATCTCTACTCCTTCCCGGCTGTAAGCTGCAAGAAGACATGGAGAATGTCCAAAGTGCTCTCTCATGTTGCTGTATATATAGAAGGCATTCTGTAAATGTCAGGTGAATGACTGTGTTAATGTAAGGCAGCTGTAAGAAAAGAGGGTTAGGAATCAGTCTCAGCATGACTTTGAGTTGTTGAACATGGAGGTACTTACTCCACCCAACTTAACCCAGGCATGAGTAGTAAGTGACATAGTGCTGGGAGCCCTGCCTGTGCACTGACTTTCCTCAACAAATTCTTTGACAGGTGGTCAGCTCTGGGCCTTCCAGCCAGCATTTCCACCCTGGGAGGAGGCAGATGTCCACCATAGCAGCAGCACTGTGCAAAGGAAGATATTCTTACTCATGACTGATGGTCAGATTCTAGGCTTGAGTGGGAGTAGACGTGTAACCACTAAGCTTGCTCCAGATCGGGGCTGCTGAGGCTGTGATGAGACATCCAGGATTATGTCTGCTTGATAACACCTGTCACCCTCAATGTGCAGTGCAAGATTCCACCAGAAGAAATTTTTTGTGTTCTGTTCATAACAGGCTCCCCAGGATGCTTAACTTGGACCTTCTTCACCTGGGAACAGGCCAAGCATTTGATGATCTTAGAACCCCCTCATTTTTTATGAAAACTAATTATATTTCCAAAACAATAAAGAACAGAAAGAAGAGTTATATTGCTTTACATTTTGGTCAAGTTCTTTATAAATTGATTTATATTTATGTATTGTGTAAACCTTCTTCACCCAGGAAGAGGCCAAATATTTGTCTATCTTAAAGCCCCCTCTTTGCCTGCCTTCATTGATCTTCCCTTAACCCACCCATCCACTTTGGAATTGCTTTAAGATTGTGCCCATAGAACAACTCCTTGGAGTCTTCTACAAATCTCAAACTTTGGGGTCAGCTTAACCTAGACTCTCCATAACATTAGTTATTTTGAGCCACCTGTCTCTGATTCTAATTATAATGTGAAGCCATTGGAAGGTTTCATGCCAAAGAGTGATTATATCTAACTTTCATTTAATTTCAAACTCTTCGTGGTGCAGACTGAGGAATGAGAGCAAGATCTTTCCCAGGATCACACATCCAGTACCCAGTCCTGTTGTGCTTAGTATTCCATGTTATCAAAACACCCTTTCTTATAAATATATGAGTTTCTTTTACCTATTGAGACCCCAGCCCATGTCTTTTACAGTTATTATCTCACATACACTTGATGACCTAGGAATTAGTATCTAGACTATCCCCCACTGTGTAGGGGAGGAGACAGGGATGGTGCTGAGAGGTAAAATGACAAGACCAGGATCACAAAACTCATAAGTAGTAGCCATGTTTGTATCCAGCTCTATCTCTTTATGACAGCAGTCCTGTCTGCTGCACCCAGCCCTTCTCTGATAGCTGTGGGGAGGGAAATGGTGAAACTCTGTCTACTTTACAGGGTGATATGGTTGAGGAGGATGGAAAGCCCGCAATCCTGAGGGGAATTCATGGAGGTCTTATCATTTGAGGACTGTCACATAAGGGTGGAGTCACACTTCCTTGAAGATCAACTGACTTCCTTGGAGATAGATCACAACAGAAATTGGGACTCTGGTAACCAGGCACTGAGATTTCTCAGACAGCCACATACCCAGCTCACTTAGCCGGAGATGCTCAAGAGAGCTAGGTGTTCTCCTGCTGCTTTCTTTGGTCCATAAGTACTGGCCTCAGGAATACTGGGAATAAGACTTTTTTCATCAAAGTAGATATTGGCTCAGTCTTCAACCACAAAGCCACTGGCATTTGGCCAGGAGGTTCCCAAAGGTAACATAGGCCATCTATTTTACAGGGTCATCTATTTCAGGTCATGCCACCACTTTTGTCCTACCTGGAAAGCCCCCTATTGCTTCTTATTTCAGTGTGAGGGAGGCATGAGAAACAGGACATCTTGGGCAGGAAAAGGCTGTCAGGGTTTGGAAATGTGGTGGTTCCTCTGGGTTCACATCTCAGGTCATGGGTGGCTGGTGAGATGGCAAGTGTTGGTGGGTGTGATAGACTAATGTGTCAACTTTGCCACATAATCATGCCCAGTTGTTTGGTCAAGAAAGCACTGAGCTAAGCACTGTCCTTTAATAGAAGGACATTTATAGGCTTTAGTCATCAGTGAGTTTACTGCGTGGGCAGCTGATTATATCTACATCAATCAGGGAGAGTGCCATCAGCAATGAGTGATGCTTTATCCAACCACTTGAATGCCTTAAAAAAGGAAATGATTTCTGCATTCAGAGAGGATTTCCCAACTCATCTTTGGACAGCCAAGATCACCTGGAAACTCATCAAGGACCTTCATTGGACTTTCATCAGACCCCCTGGTTTGCAGCCTACCTGCAGAACCTGAATTTGTGCATCCCCATGGTCACATGAGATACTTTTATAGAACCTCATACTACTTGCAGATATCTCCTGTTGATTCTGTTTCCCTAGAGAACCCTGACTAACACATTGAGGAAGATAACCATCACTCAAAATGTTAGTCCTGGGCCCAAAGCTGTCATTTCTATGCCAAGTGTACTGGAGGTATATGCAGACACTCTTTTGAGCCTGATATGGGTCATGGAGTTAGTACAGGGTGCTCTCCCTGTGGTGATTGCCAAGCAGCCTCCTGACACCTCCTGCCTGGCTACTGGGCACTGTATTTACAGAGCTCCACACAGTAGGTTGGTGATGAGCAGGTCAAAGTATTATATCAGAGTTGCATTCAGGCTAGAGCATGTGGGGTGGCATCTATTCACCAGGATCCTGAGACACCTGGAGAAGGCTAGAAGGCTCAGATTTTACTTGACACCTTGCTCTGGAGCACTCCTGTGGTTTTGCCATCTGTGTGTCCCACTCACAAAGGCTTCTGAGCCTCCTTCTCTCACCAAAAACAGCACTCTGGGAAGCCCTATTCTTACCCAGGTGAAAAATCACTTTTTACACATTTGTAGGAGCATGTGAAAAGAGGTACCAATATTGTTTTTTTTTTTTTTTTATTATGGGTAAAAATCAAAATTCTCACAATACATACAAACATTTGTAAAATGATATATAAATATATATGCATATATGTGTATTTGCTTACAAAAATGTTATTTTTTATATATATATATACATATATTTTAAGAGGTGCTTAGATTACCTAAAAAAAAAAAAAAAGTGAGGTCACCTCACCAATATTGTTTTAACTGTTGCTTAAGCCAATGTTACCATTGCATTTTGTTGCTTTTTTATTGTCACTCCCTGTACACAGATGTCCCCTGGTACAGTTGACTGAACTGTCCTTCCCACTTTCTCTAAGCTGTACAGATCTTTATGTCTGAAGGGTGCTTTTGATCCTTAAGGAAAGGGGCTAATTTTATGATATAAAGGGGCTCACTTTATGACATGTGTGTCTGTGCAAAATTCACACTCACATAACACATCCCTTGAACTTTCCAGGCCAGGAATAGTGGCCTCATTCAGCTGAATAATATTCCAGAGGGGGGGGCTGCATATAGCAGTGATTCAAACTATCCCTGCTCTCTGAACTTGAAGGGATTCCTTTCTGGGGCCATTTCACCAGTGCTGCAGGGAACATCTTACATATGTCTTATTGACCTATTTCTCCTCCCTCCCTGCCAAGATAGACTTCCAGGAATGTGATGGCTGGTCACACACATATAGGGAAATTTAACAGCTTGAGCCAGAGAATTTCCAAAAGTCTGCAGTGGTTCAGTTGCCTGCATCCCTCAGGTCTGACTGTTAATATTCTCTTTTATTCTGGCCAATCTGGTGTCGGGGGGGAAATGGCACCACTTGGGTGCTTTGTATGGCAATTGTCCCATGAGAGGTGGAGCCCCACCAACCAGCCACTTGGGTTTGCTCTTCTCTGAGCCTTCTTTCATATGCTCATCCATTCACGGGTCTTTCTCTTACCTGGAAACTCCTGGCATTTGCCCATTTCCTGGAGCAGGTATCACCATAGCTGGAAATTCTCAGAAGTCCCTTTAATTAAAAAACAGAAAAAACAGTGAGTTGCTTGGAAATCAAAGTTGTTCTCATAATTTCTGATTTCTCCTCACACTGCATCCAAAATGGGGTGGATGAAATGTGAGCAGACCTTCTCCCTCCATGTCTGTAGCAGACCATGCCCCACATAGGACTGAGTGAATATCACGTGGCCTCAATGTGAATGGCTAAGAGTTATGACATGTGTGAACCTTAGCAGCCACTTGAGGATACATTAACTTAGGAAGGGGGGACTTATGAGGACTTATGGGGATCATGGTCTTTTCAGGAAGTGAAACAGGGAGATTCTACTGTTCATCAACTAACAGAATGACAAGGAGAGTCTAATAATTTAATTATTCTGTCATGTCAATTCGACTTTTGAGGCTGGGAAATTGTTCTGTGGTTACTCCTGTCCTACTTCTTGCCTCAAGGCACAGAAGACTTGGGCAAAGACAGTCTGCACCACCCTATGCTCTTAGGTTCCATGAGGCAAATGCTGACCATGTGCTCCTGCTCTTCCCCTTTCCAGTGTGGAAAAAACTTAGCACTGAAGAGGTCCCAAAACAGCCATGTTCATACTGACAAGTAGGCACTTCGGAGAAGCTCATGGAGCCCCTGGTGTCTGCCATCCTGAACAGTGATCTAGCTTACCTAAGCATTTTCCTGACAAATTACTGGGCTTTCAACTCCATCAAACAGGTGTTGGAGCAGCCTGTTTATAAGATGAACACCTGCCTTTCCTTCACAGTGATGGCTCTGGCTACCACCAGCTGTGTGTATGGAGAACATCACTGCAGCCTATTGCCTCAGGTTGCTGCTCTGAAATGTGGGGTGGTAGGAAGAATAACTTCCTGGTGTCCTTATCAGGACTAAAATTATCTAAGCCATTGAAGATGCTTCCTTGTGCCTGCTCTGCAGAAAGGGTGTTTGGGAGGGAGGGTTTTTTCACATATAATAATTTCTTATCCCCTCAAAGAAGTTCTGCCTCAAAGTTTCCTTTGGAAAGTTAAATTCCCACTGAAAGAAGGTTTGAGATTCCATCTCTGTGGATCTGTAAGTTGAAGTAGCTTGATCCAGTATCACTGGAACCTAGCAGAGGAGCCGGGGGCCCCATTATTTTTGGGGGATGGTGCAGCTCAGATCTTTCATGCCACAAATATCTAACAAGTGTTTCCAATGTGCAGGCCCTTTCAAAGACCCTTAATTGACTTCACTGAACAAAGCTGGAAAAGTCCCTGCACACCTGGGCTTCCCTTGTAGTTGGGCAGTCTATTAGCAACACTAGACAATAGCAATAGGAGATGCGCCCAGGTATTTATAGGTGGCACCCTCATGTCTCCTCTAGATATAGATTTGAGAGCATTTCTGTTGATGGGGCTGGAGAATGCCAGGAATGTCTGAAAAATTGAGTGAACTCTGTTTGAGGAGTGAGGGCCTCCTTCTTTCCAGGTAGAAGGCATGAGCAATGGAGCAGAACCTTGTCTCCCATGATGCCTACTGGAGAACAGAGGCCAGGGGACAATATCCTGAAGTAAGAGAGGATGTAAAGAGAATTGTAGAAATGTTCTAGTGTACAGGGTGCAGAGGGAACACTGGGGTTTCTGAGCCTACCCATTTCCCACCCTATATCTGCTTTCCCCTCCAGCTCACCACACACTAGGGACCCAGATCTGGAGATGTGATGAGACAGTAGCTCAAAAATCTGCCACAATACTCAGTCCTGTGAACTTAGTTGCTGGGGAACTGGGGTGGGCTGTGCCCATGCCCACTGGGAGGTCAGTGTCAGGGGCAAGAAGAGCCCCAAACATGGAATGCAGAGGAATAGGCATGACCTCAGTGCATGAATAGTTTGAGGGGCCACAAGGAACCAGGGTAGGCTGTGACAGGAGGGCAGGCTCTTGTCCTTCATTGGTGAGATTTTTATAAAGTTCAAAGTATGTGTCAGTGCTGTGCAATGAGCAGAGCAGACAAAATACATCCCTGTCCTCATTGAGGTTGTGTTCCAGTGAGAGGGGGCTTGGAGGAGACAGAGAAGTATGATTGGAGGGTAATTATCAGCAGGCAGTGTAGTAGCAATGGCCATTCCTCTCACTCAGCCTTTGGCCCACCCCCAGCACCATTTCCTGCATCCTGTGCACTTGACTGGATATACACCCAGAGGATTTTTTCCAGTCCCTAGACTGTCCCTGCCTCAAGAAGCTGGTGGCCTTTGTTCAGCTTGCCTGAGTCTGCCCTGGAGAAAGGAGAAAGTTCTCCTTTCTCAGCTGGAGCACATGGATCTCAGTGAGACAGAGACAGAGTGTGAGAAGCCCAGAGGCTGAGTGCACATTAGTCTGCAGGGAAGAGAATGGGGCTGGGTCACACAAGGAGGAAAGTTCAGAGGTTGCCTTTGTGCCCAGTGTAAAGAGTAAGTCAGACTACTAATCTGGGGGCTTGCAATCTGGGAAGACTTCTTGGTAGTGACATTTAGATGGAGCTGCTTGTACAGACAGTGCAATCATTCCTATATTTGTGAAGGTTCACAGAAACCAGTCCTGCTGTTGTATCTTCTTCCTTTTCCTGCTCTAGGTCAGACCCAGGGTTACAAAACATTCTATGCCACCTCCAGAGCCATTTCCCTCACTGGCACCAGACGCCATGACTACTCTTGAGCTGCAGAAACCTGTGGCCCCACCTCCATTGCTACTTCCAGAGGTTGCACCATTGCAGGCTCCAGAGCTGGAGCCTGTGACATCACCAGCTGCAACATTATTTAAAGAGCTGGCAGAAGCTCTGAGGTCACCTCCACTGCCAACTCCAGTGGTTCAGTTACTGATGGCTTCTAATCTGGAGCCATCCACTTCACCAGCAGAAGCACCATGTCCAGGACTGGAAGCAGCTCCAATGTCACCTCCACTGTCACATCCAGAAGTTGTGTCATTGCCAATTACAGAGCTGGAGCCAATTACTTCACTACAAGTAATACCAGTGCCAGAAGTGGCAGTAGATCTGATGCCACACCCACTGCCACCTCTGGATCTGAAATATGTGCCAGCCTTCCCTTAACTTTTAGAACCTTCCTGCTCCTCAACTGAAACCCTGAAGATTGGGCTGAGTTAGGTGAAGCTTCACATCCTGACTTTCCTTCCCAAGCTCATGGCAGAACAAATGGCACTTATGGATGTGATGAGCAACTGGGCTAGGCAGGATGGAGCTGGGGATATCATCCCTGAAATCTGCTCTCCCCACCTTGCAATTCCCTGAACTGGGGTCAAATGACCTGGGTATAAATGACAGATCCACCATTGTCCAATATGATGACTTTGACAAGTTTCTAATTCTGAAGGCCTCATTTTCCCATTTTTAAAATAGATTATAGGAGACTAACCATAGAGATAGAACAAATAAAGACTTGTCATGGGCCTGGTCCATTGGGAGGTAGAAGGGAGCTTTCAGATGTGCAGCCTGGTCCATGACTCACCCACCCATTTGTCCAGGAGGACTCCAGAGTCTCAAAATGTATTAGACACTGAAGGGTACTGAACATGAGGACAGGCATCCAAATGAAGCCCTTGGTTATAGCTCCTAGAGTGGATGGGCATCTGAACAAGAGAGAGACACCAGAGGAAATATCAAGAGGAGCAGAAGCTGCTTGATCATGTTGGTTATGGACCCCTGTCTGGTGCATGGCAAGAGTGAGGAGAGCCTTGAGGAACATACAGCTTTCCCCTCCCTGCCAGCAAAGCACCCTGTATCTCATATGTTCTGCACAATCAGTGGGGCCAGAGAACCAAACCCAGGGACCCCTACCAGTCTTATGCCACACCCTCAGCCTGCAGAGCTGCAGATGAGAACACTGTTCCTTGGCTTGGGGATTGCACTCTGTCTGGGTGTTGCATGACTGAGTTCCACTACGATCCACCCAGCAGCTATTCAAGAATGTGGTGGCCTATCATTGTCTGGGTTCCATTTGTTTCCAGGACCACAAGAAGGGAAAGGAGAACCTGGCACCCTCTATCTGTGCCACCATCACCCAATTGCATCATCACCACCTGCCTTGGGGAAAAGTGCACAAAAGCCCCAGATAAGGCCAGGTTTGTGGAGACTTGGATTAAGGTGTTCAGGGTATGTCACCCAAGTGTGGTTCCCCCACCCTGGGTTCTGGATCTCACTCTTCTCTTTTTATCAGCCCTCAGGATTGGATTCTGTGCTCATGTCCTCTCCATCATCCCCAGACCCTCCTGGTCTATTGGCACAGTCATTTTCTGGCATGTCCCAGGGACAGTACACTTCCTACCTGTTTCATCCTTAGGTTGAACTAAAGTCCTCCTCCCTGTGAGTATCACCTTCTGGGCCCAAGGTTTGCCTTTGAGGGTTTCCTGGGTAATGTCATCTTTAAGGATGTGAGAGGCCAGCTGAGGGGAAGGGATGCAGGAGCAGGAGGGAGCTCAGTTCCCTCTCACTGTTTGTTATTTTGTCCTTCCCCAGGAGTGTGAAATCCTCAGGAACTTCTCTTCCCTCCACATCATCCTCTCTGTTCTTCAGAGCAATTCAACTTCCAAACTGAAGGAGCCCTGGGAGGAAGTTTCCATGTAGGCTGGCCTCTCTCCACAGTATCCACAGGAAAACCAGTTATTTATCCAAGGGTGGACATTGTGCCTCGTGCCTGGGCCCTGAAAGAAGGCAGCACTTTCTGGGTCCAGGACTGACTCTGGGGTGGAGCTCTCAGTCTTCATCTGTCCTGAGGACAGCAATTCTTCCTGAAGACAGGTGGGTCAACTTAACTGCCATGTACAGAGCTGCACCACCACATGGGAGCTTTCTGGGTGTTTGCTACAAGGCCCCACAGGAATTTTTCAAATTGAAATAAAAATTGGTAGAAACCTGTTAAGGTTCTGTGGCATAGGAATGCCAGGTGTGCCACCCAAGAGCTCATGCCTCAGTACGCTGTGAACCTGGATAGGTCAGAGTCACCTAGATTCATATCCACTCATCTAAGCAGCTAGTATCCTTTGGGTCCAAAATCACACAGATTTGCTCTCTCACTATTCATCACCAGTCCCCAAATTTCCTTTCCTTCTATTCCCCAAAAGGAGAACACCTGTGAATTCCAAACTATGAAGAACACCTCACTGAGCAGGAACCTGCTGATCCAGGTAAAGTGGAGGCAAGGGTGTGGTGAGGAAAGACTGGGGCTCCTGGTTTCACAGTAAAATTTTCTTTGAAAATCTCCAGTCTGGTCGTGTCTGGACCAAGAGGAAGAGGTATTTGGCCATGCACAACTGGGGAGCAGTGGGGAGCAGTAGGTCCTGCTCATTAGATGTGATAGCAGCAGTTGGGCTTTCCAAGAGGAGATGCTGAATTAGAATATTTAGCAGATTTTTCTCATGAGGAAGATTCTCATCCTAGGATCTTCTTACCAGTGACATGTGTTCAGATGGTTATGAGAATTATTTGACCTACCTACAAGAAGAAATAGGTCTTGTATGAGAGTGCAGGTGATGAGGAGGCCCATGTGAGCAAAGACCCTGACAACTGCAGCAGCCCCTGTCCTGCCCAGCAGACCAACACAGGCCTCCTCTCCATCTGCTCCTTCTCTCTCATCCCAGGAATACCAGGCCCACCTGGTGCCTGATGAGCAATTTCATTCCTGGTTTGGGGCACTGGAGCAACTCAGCAATACCGAGAGGTAAGGGCAGGGTAGAAAGTGGGCAACAGTAAGGTACTCCCTCCCTTTCACCCAGGTCCAGACAGCCATCAGACCTGTAGCCTGTTGATCCCTAGGGCTCTGGAAATTTTCCTTCTGAATAGTCTCAGGGAGGAAGTGCTGAGGTGTGTCTTCTGGTAGTCTCACAGCAGCCCTCTGCCCTGTAGCTACCACCTGTCTTGTGAATTGGGACACCATCTCTGTCAAACTGCAGCACATTCCAGACTAAAAGACCTACCAATGCATTCCCAATCCAGGGCAGGTAAATGCAGCTGCCTTGGGACTCAGTGTCACTTTGGTCTATGAGAAGGTTCAGGGAATAGACAGTTTAGTGTCATGATTAATTCTCCACTCCTGACTAGCTCTGTGACATGGTCAAATCCCCCAACTTCTGGGCCTTGTTTTCCCTTGAAAATGGGTGGTGCTGAGTGATCTCTCCAGTGGTTGGTGCCCATGGCTCCTGTGTACTGAAGGAGCACATGGCAGGTAGCCCAGAGCCCAGAGGGCAGTACAAGAATGAGGGTGTGGATGGTGTCTTGCTGGAGGATTCAAGTGTGCCTCACTTCCTTCCAGCCACCACGGACCCAAAGCCAGCAATAGTGGCACCTCCCACACCAGTGTCCAGGTCCAATGTGGCTTTCACCTCAGTAGTGGAAATGCAGCTGTCTCATTCCCCACATCTGTGGCCAATGCCTCCAATCATGATCAGGAAATCCACATGGGCCTTGATCCTGAATTCCCTGATGGCCAAGAAAAGAAAGTGCTTGCCTGCAGCTTCTCCCTGAAGCCCCATCCCCTCACCTTCCCTTCCCAATGCCTACATTCCCTTCTCCAAAACCACAGAAGGGATGGAGGATCCCCACCTTGAAAGAGTTTCTTGAAGCTCCCCTGGGGTTTCTTCCAGGCTCCAGGGCTTCTCCTGATATTGCTGCCTTTGACAGCTTGGGTAATGGACCACCCCTTCATGCCTGGAGTTGTCTGGAGCCACCTCAGTCTCCAGTAGTAACCCCTCATCTTTAGCCCACCCCACACACAGGGCCATGCTACACACACCCAAAACTTCTGATCCAGGGCTGCTCTACAACAAACAGGTGGGTGACTCCTGCATGATCCATGTCAGGTTAGATGTGTTCAAATGCAACAGTTACAAGAGCATCCTGGTGAACTAGGCAGGTGGCATTCCCCTGGGGCCCTTCACTGGGTCAGGCAGTGAATGAGAACTGATTGATCTGTGCCCTCCCTGCTTTCTTGGATCTCCCATGCTAGTGGGTTGGGAAGGACACAGAATCAGATCTGGAAGGAGTGAAGACTGTTGGTACAAAGGCAGTCAGGACTGAGGATGGTAGATTTGAAGCTTCCACCTTCAGGTCACTTGAGGTCATACAGCCTGGGAAGACCTCACTGGGGCAACCCCTATCACCCAGCCCTGCTTGGAAGCTCAGAACCCTGTTCTCAGTGTTGACACAGCTCCAAAGGCATTCCAGCTACTGCACTTTAGGGAGCTCATTCCAGGACCAAGTCCTGATGGCCTGTACACTGACTCTCCCCATCTGACCTGCCAAGATAGGGTACTGGCTGAGATCCACAAGGCCATGGAGAAGGACAACCTCAAGGAGGACAATCCAGAGGACTACAAGCTGATGCAATTGATTTCAGAGGATCAAAGTAAGTCAAGGGGCTAAATGTAGAGTGCATCAGGGAGAGGATGGCCCCAGCACCACACCCCAATACCCAGAACTGAGGCTCACTGCCACAGAAAACCTCCCAAAAGGGTGATTGTCAGCATCTTACACATAAACCCACCTGTCCTGAGGAAACCCTTAGTGTCCACAGGGCATTCCCACTTTAAGGCTCCAACTTCCATAGTGGTTCCCTCCCTGGACATGATCCAGGCAGTGAGGAACCTGGATGAAAGTTTTCATTTCTCAGGAGCCAAGAAAAATGCCTTCTCCACTTGGCCATTGACCATGTGGCCAAGGCCACAGGCTCCCTTTGTAGGACATCCACTGGCCAGGATGTGATGTGTTGTGCATCCATAACTATCATGACTGCTGTGGGCACAAATAACAAATATTAAAATCGATGCATCTATGGTGCTAAACAACAAAGCAAAATCACCTTAATTCCATTTGGCGCTTTGGGGATGCAAATCAATATTCACAGCAGAAAAAAAAGCCAAGCATTTTGGAGTTGGGGTCCATGGAGAAGTTACTTATGACTTCTGTGCCTGTTTCTCAACCCCAATGAGTGAGGAAAATAGTCAATGTGAGAGCAGATAGTATGCCCTGTGCCTAAAGGTTAACTTTATTTCCTTTTGGTAAGCTGATCATGCTCCCTCAAGCATTAACCTTGGGTACCATTCCTGAATCCCCTGTAGTTGTTTTTAAAATCTCTTTTCTTCCATCACCATCATGGTGAGATGGCTGGGGGTGAGGTGGGACCACATCCTACAGAAAAGACTGAGGCCTATAGGGGATAAGGATCTAGGAAAAGAGGCATGTATCAGGCAGGAGCAAGAATTCCAGCCCAGCATTACCTTATAGCAGGCTCTAGGCCATAGGAATCATGTGGAAAATAGGATCAGAAAGAAATCTTTTTTTGCTGTAAGGTACTCCAAGTTGTGGAGACCTCCCTGGCTCCCTTCTCAAGAGACTTGTCCATGGCCTGCCATTTCCTGGGATTCAGTAAGCCTTGTACAGAGGAGTGTGGAATCTGGAGCACATGTCTGCAGTCTATAAGGTTTATTTAAACTCCAAGATCACTGTCAGGAAAGGCATTGGGGTATGGTGAATAGGGTTGCCAGATTGGAGGCCCTCTGTTAGTTCTAGGCTGAGGTTACTAGTGGTAGATCCTGGTCAATTTTCAACAAGATTCCTTGGGATCAAAGCATCTTGAGTCTTGCCTTTGGGTAGGGGTCAATCAAAGGTGGTCCTGGAACTGGATTGGGTGGCTCATGTCTCTGGTTCAGACTGGTCCTCATGGGGAACAGAAGACTTGGGATGGTCTATGGCCCCCAGCAGCAGAGCTTATCTCCCCTCTGTCCATCTCCACCAGAGCTGATGATCAGTGACAGTGCCAATGTCTTTTACTCAATGTACTCATCAGGAAACTCTCATTTTCTCCTTACCAAACAGACCTTTCCCATGGGAAAAAAAATCAATAAAGTAGCCTGCTCAACACTTCTGCAGAGGAATAAGAAGGAACTCAAGTTCCCAAAGGGCAACTGCTAACAGACCCTGGTGCCTGCCAACCTGAGTCACCCTATTTGGTCTAGCTTATCAGGAGGGTAAGTCATCCCAAACCAGACTATGCCAAGCTACGTGAGCACTTCTCTACCAACCAGTCAACCTGGGCCTACCCCCAACTGCAGTTCCACCCCTGAACCTCTCCTGCTGTCTGGCATGACCCTGCCCCTTGACAGGCTGACCTGGACTCCAGGGAACAACTCAGTCTTTTGGGGCACTGCACTCTCCTTGGGCCCATGGGTGCTCACCCATGACATTCCCTGGAGTCCCCTCTCTGCCTCACCACGTTAGTCTTTCTAGAGTGGACCAAACATTCTACCATTAGAACCTATCAGGAGTAACTTCTTCCCCACCCAACTTCACCCTAGTCCCTCACTCCTGGGGAAGAATGCAGAGGATATTTTCCCCCAGCCAAAGTTTCAATGAGTGAGGGAGGAAGGGCCCAGTCAGGCCCAGGCATGTCAAATCTCAAACCCTGCATAAGACATAAGCCACTGCTTCCTGGGTTTTATAGAACCACATGAGATGGGGTTTGTGGGAGGGTATATTTGAGAGGATGAGAGAATTATTGAATTTTTTTTGCATAAAAAAGCAAAATCTTACCTATTGTGTAGGGGTAACATTTATTCTTTGTAAATAGAAAATCCTACAATTGAATACCATTAAATCCTGTTTCTACTCCAGGCAGGGAGTTGAGATTTTGGTTGTTTCCTGTACCATGTAGATTTGAATGAGCTACTGGCTCTCACAGGGTTCTTCAAGTAAGAAATCATGCAGGATGGCAATTTATTATATACAGGAGAAGTGAGAATGGCTAGTAATCCTTTTCTGGTTTACCGAAGCAAACAAAGAAGCCAACTTCCTGAAGTATATTAGTCAGTGTTCTCTATGGCAACAAAACTGACAGGAGACATCAATAAATATTTTTGAAATTCCATAAGATTGTCTCATGCAAATATGGGATTGCAAAAGTCCAATTCTGTAGGGCAGGGCTGCACAACAGGAACACTGATGAGGGCCAATATGAATTTCTGTAGGGGAACTGGATGCTAAATTAATGATGTCAAGTCTCTCCTGACTGCTGAAATCATCTCTTCTCCAAGTAATGCCTTCATCTGATTGAATAAGATATCTCTCATTGCTCAAAAATATCTCCTTAGTTGAATATAGATGTAAACAGCCATAAATGCAATCAACTTATTAAAGATTTAAGTGCACAAAATATCTTCACAGTAACAATCAAGCCAGTGCTTGCTTGACCAAACTAACAAGCACCATTACCAGGCCCATTTGACATATGAGTGTAACCATCACACAGAGCAAATGTGCAATTCAGTATCAGAAACCTGGCCAGGAGCTGAGTCTGATCATCTGACCTCCCTGGCATCAGAAGTCACAGGACCTTCCTCAAGGCATAGAAGCCACTTCAGGAATTTGGTTATCTTTCCAAATAACATTTGAAAGGGCCATTTCCCGACCCAGCACAATTGTTGCCTATATACAGAAATATATACGAAAGTAATGCTGTTTTCAAACAATTGTCTGGTTTTGAGGAGTGTCTAAAAATAGTCTAAAGGGCTGGGGATGGTAAGGAAGCAGGTGAGAGATACTAGGCAGCAGAAGTCATAAGTGTGAGCTTCAAGGTGGGAGTTAATGAAGATCCCATGAGAAAGAATGTGGAGAATTTCAGGTTGGGGCAGGGGCTGCCAGATGGATGGGGGTGGGCAAGAAATAGGATACAAGATAATGGCAACCTGAAGGATTTATACAAGGTCCTGTGGCTTTGGAGGGTCTTCAGAAGGACAAAGATTTGAGGAAAGCAGGGTTTCCTTCAGACACTTTTGGAATATTCTTGCAAGGTAATAGGTAAGTGGGAGGAAGATACATATGAAAAGAAAAGGCTTAAGTTGAGGAGACCTGAATTTCTTTCTCTGAGTCCATTACAGAGGAAGACAGTTAGAGAAAGAGATGGTGTGCCTTCCATGGATTGAGATGATGCTTTCTTCACTGCTCATATTTTTTTAAATCTTAACTGCTGTCACTTCCTGAGTAAAGGATATTTTGTCAGATTGAAAGAAGAGTGATAATTTAAGAGAACATTTATATCCAAGACCAAGTTTTTTTATTTTACTTTGAATTCTTTTTTATTGAAGTATATTATTTATACATGAGCATGCATAAACAATAAGTGTATAGTAAAGTTTGTGATCTTACAAAATAAACATGCATAACATCATACAGGGATCCCATTCATCACCTCTCCACTAATACCTTGCATTGTTATGAAACATTTGTTACAAACTATACAAGAGCATTGTCCATATATTACCAATAACTGTAGCCCCTATCTTACATTTGGTGTATTTTCCCCCAACCCACCCTATTTTTAAAAATATATTTTTATTACAGAGGTTGTGAAGTTACAAAACAATCATGCACGTGTGTAGAATTCCCATACAACACACTGTGGTGAAATATTTGTTGCAGATTATGTGACAATATCATCAGACTGTTACTACCAACCATGGTCCTTAAGTGTACATTTAGCACACTTTTTCCATACCCCCCATTATCAGCATAGTACATCTTTGGCATTGATGCAGGAATATTATAGTATTGTTGTTAATCACAGTTCATAGGCCACATCAATTTTATTTTTCCCATGCTTCTTCACATTCCCATCACCCTGCAATAATGATGTACATCTGCTCTAGCTCATAGAAGGACACTCTTGCATCTGTATCTGCAACCAAAATTCTCATCCACCTTTGGGTTCAATGTGTTAAGCAGTACCTAGATTATTCTCTCTCTTTCTTTCAATTGACATTTATTCAATTGACATTTACTTCCCAAGACTACCATTTTCAGCCACAATCCCACCTATAAACCAGCTTCTACTCACTATAATGTGTTACATCAACTCTATCCATATCCAAACTTTTACAGTCAAGTTAATAAAAACTTCTACATACATTAACCATCAGTAGTTCTTCTCAATCTTCATTTTATCTCTAATAACTTATACTCTAGGTTTTAACTCCAAGTATTTATTCTTCATATTTAGTTCAAATTAATGCAACCATGCAATATTTGTCCTTTTGTTTCTGGCTTACTTCATTAAGCATAATGTCTTCAAGATTCCTCTATGTTATCATATGTGTCCCAATTTCATTTCTTCTAACTGCAGCCTAATATTCCATAATATGTATTTACCACATTTTTTTTTTATCCATTCATTGGTTGATGGACACTTAGATTGTTTCCATCTTTTGGCAATTGTGAATAAAACTGCTATGAATGTCGGTGGGCAGATGTTTGTTTGTGTCATAGTTTTAGTCCTTCTGGATATATTCCTAGTAGAGGAATTGCTGGATCATATTGCAGTTCTATATTTAGCTTCCTGAGGAACCACAAACTGTCTTCCACAGAGGCTGCACCATTTTAGAATCCCACCAACAGTGGAGTAGTGTTCCTATTTCTCCAGCACTTATTGTTGTCAGTTTTTTTAGTAATGGCCATTCTGTGTGGTGTTAGATGATACCTTTGTTGTTTTGATTTGCATTTCCCTAATAACTAGTGATATGGAACACTTTTTCATGTGCTTTTTGGCCATTTCTATTTATTCTTCAGAGAAATGTCTATTTAAATATTTTGCCCATTTTTAATTGTACTGCTTGCTCTTTTATTGATGAGTTGAATGATCTCTTTATATAGAGAGGAAATCAAATCTTTTTTGGATATGTGGTTTCCAAATATTTACTTCCATTGAGTAGGCTGCCTTTTCACTTTCTTGATTAAGTCCCTTGAACCATAGAAGTGTTTAATTTTGAGGAGGTCCCATTTATCCATGGTTTCTTTCATTGCTAATGCCTTCAGTGTAAAGTTAGAGTCCAACACCTTCCACCAGGTCTTGATGATGTTTTCCTACAATTTCCTCCTCTAGGAGCTTGATGGCTGTAGACTTTATAGTTAAGTTTTTGATCCATTTTGAGTTAATTTTTGTATGAGGTGTGAGATAGGGGTCCTTATTCTTTCTTTTGGCTATGGATATCCAGTATTCCCATCACCATTTGTTGAATAGACTGTTCTGCCCCAACTGGTGGATTTAAAAGCCTTGTCAAAATCACTTGATCATAGATGTAAGGGTCTGTTTCTGAACCATCAATTTGTTTCCCTTGGTCTATGTGTCTATCTTTATGCCAATACCATGCTGTTTTTAATGCTGTAGCTTGACAATATGATTTAAAGTCTGGAAGTGATAGTCTGCCAACTTTGTTTTCCTTTTTAAGATGTTTCTGGCTATTCAGGGCCTCTTAACCTTCCAGATAAATTTGATAATTGTGTTTTTCATTTGTTTAAAAATGCTGGTGGAATTTTTATTGGGATTGCATTGAATTTGTATATCATTTTGGATAGAACTGATATCTTAATGATATTAATCTTTGAATCCATGAGCATGGAATGTTCTTCCAACTTTTAGGTCTTTTTTGATTTCTTTTAGAAATGCAGTGTTAGTTTTCTGAATACAAGTGATTTAAATACTTGGTTAAGTTTATTCTTAAATATTTGATTATTTTAGTTGCTATTGTAAATGGAATTTTTTTTCCTGACTGTTTCCTCAGATTTCGCATTACACTTGTATAGAAACACCACTGATTTTTTATGCTCATCTTGTATCCTGACACTCTACTGAAATTATTCATTAACTCTTGCAGCTTTTTTGTAGTTTTTCAGAACTTTCTAGATATAGGATCGTATCAGCCGCAAATAATGAAAGTTTAACTTCTTTTCCAATTTGGATGCCTTTTAATTTTTTTTCTTGCCTGATTGCTCTCACTAGAACCTCTAACACTATGTTGAACAACAGTGGTGACAGTGGGAATCCTTGTCTCATGCCTGATCACAACAGGAAAGCTTTCAGTCTTTCACCATTTAGTACAATTTTAGCTGTGGGTTTTTCATATATGGCCTTTATCATGCTGAGAAAATTTTCTTCAATTCTTATCTTTTGTGGTATTTTTATCAAGAAAGGATTCTGTATTTTGTCAACTGTTTTTTTCTACACCATTTGATAAGATCATGTGATTTTTTTCTTCTTTGGTTTATTAACGTGGCATATTATGCTGATAATTTTTTTTGTGTTTTGAACCACCCTTGTATACCTGTTATAAAACTCACTTGATCATGATGAATAATTCTTTCAATGTGTTGTTGGATTCGATTAGCAAGTATTTTATTGAGGATTTTTGCACCCACATTCATTAAAGAAATGGGTCTGTAATTTTTTTTCATAATATCTTTATATGGCTTTTGTATTAGGGTGATATTGGCTTCATAGAATGAGTTTGGTTGTGTTCATTCTTTTTCAACTTTTTGACAGATCTTGAGTAAGATTGGTCCTGGGCTTTTCATTTTGGGGAACTGTTTGATGACTGTTTGAATCTCTTTACTTGTGATTGGTTTGTTGAGGTCTTCTATTTCTTCTATGATCAGTGTATGTTGTTTGTATGTTTTTAGGAATTTTTCCATTTCATCTACATTGTCTACTTTTTTTGGCATAAAGTTGTTCATACTATCTTCTTATGACCTCTCTTATTTCTGTGGGGTCAGTAATAATGTTCCCATTTTCATTTTTTATTTCATTTATTTGCATCTTCTCTTTTTTTCTTAGTCAGTCTAGCTAAAGCTCTGTCGATTTTGTTAATCTTCTTGAAAACTCTTTTGGTTTTGTTAGCTCTCTTTATTGTATTTTTATTCTCACTTTCATTTATTTCTGCTCCAGTCTTTGTTATTTCATTTCTTCTACTTGCTTTGGGATTAGTTTGCTGTTCTTTTTCTAGTTCCTCCAGTTGTGTGATTAGGTCATTGATTTTAGCTCTTCCTTCTTTTTTAATGTAAGCTTTGAGGACTATAAATTTCCCTCTCAGCACTGCTTTCACTGCATCCCATAGGTTCTGATATGTTGTGTTCTCATTGTCATTCATCTAGAAATATTTGTTGATTCCTCTTGAAATTTCTTCTTTGACCCACTGATTATTTAAGAGTGTGTTGTTTAATCTCCATATATATGTGAATTTTCCCTTTTTCTGTCTCTTGTTGATTTCCAATTTTATCCCATTAGGCAGAGAAAGTGTTTTGTATAATTTCAATTTTTTGAATTTATTGAGATCCAATTTGTGACCTAACATATGGTCTATGCTGGAAAAAGATCCATAAGCACTTGGAAAGAATGCATGTCTTGAAGTTTGGGGGTGCAATGTTCTCTATATATCTATTAAGTTTAGTCCATTTATCATATTAGTCAAGCTCTCTGTTTCTTTATTGATCCTCTGACCAGATGTGCTATCCAATGCTGAGAGTGGTGTATTGAAGTCTCCAACTATCATTGTAGAGTTGTCTATTTCTCCCTTAAATTTTGCCAGTGTTTGCCTCAATTATTTTAGGGCATCCTGGTTAGGTGCATATACATTTATGATTGTTATTTCTTCCTGGCGAATCATCCCCTTTATTAATATGTAATATCCTTCACTGTCTCTAATAGCACTTTTGCTTTTAAAGTCTATTTCATCCAACATAAGTATAGCTTACCCCAGCTTTTATTTTAGTTACTGAATGCATGGAATATCTTTTTCCATCCTTTAACTTTAAATCTATTGGTATCCTTAGGTCTAAGGTGAGTCTTTTGCAGACAGAATATAGATGGCTCATATTTTCTTATCCATTCCTCCAGTCTGTGTCTTTTGATTGGGAAGTTTAATACATTAGTTTTCATTGTTATTACTGTATAAGTAGTTCTTATTTCATCCATTTTGAGCTTTGGGTTTTATGTGTCATTTTATTTTCATCACTCTTTTGACACTTTTAGTTACTGTTACTGATACAGTCATTTCTAGACTCTCTTCTTCCAAGCCTCTCTTTCCTGTCTTTTCTTTTCAGGCTGTACTGAACCTTTAGTATTTCCTGAAAAGCTGGTCTTTTTGTTATAAATTCTCTCAGCTTCTGATTTTCTGTGAATATTCTAAACTTGCTTTATTTTTTTGAAAGTTAATCTTGTCAGATATAAAATTCTTGGCTGGCAGTTTTACCCTTTCAGTATCTTAAATATTAAACACCACTACCTTCTTGCCTCCATGGTTTCTAATGAGAAATTGACACTTAATCTTATTGGGTATCTCATATATGTCGTGCATTTCTTTTCCCTTGCTTCTCTCAGAATTCTCTTTGTCTTTGGCATTTGACATTCTGATTAGTATGTGTTTCAGAGTTGTTCTATTCAGATTTATTTGGGTGGGACTATGATGTGCTTCTTAGACATGGATATGTATGTTCTTCAATAGATGTAGGACATTTTTTTACCATTATTTCTTCAAATATTTCTTCTTCTCCTTTTCCCTTCTTTTCTCCTTCTGGAAAACCCATGACATGTATGTTTGCACATATCTTGCTGACATTTAGTTCCCTGAGAATCTGTTCAATTTTTTCCACTCTTTTCTTCATCTGTTTTTTGTATGTTTTCTTTTGCAGACCATGCGTTCAAGCTCACCAACCCTTTCTTCTGCTTCCTCACATCTGCTGATATATGCCTCCAGTGTATTTTTTATTTCATTTATTGCACCTTTTATTCCCATAAGATATTCTATTTTTCTATGTATGCTTCCAAATTCTTCTTTGTGCTCATTCAGTGTCTTCTTAATATCCTTAATCTCTTTAGCCATCTCATTGGATTTATTAAGGAAATTTGTTTGAACATCTATGATTAGTTGTCTCAACTCCTTTATATCATCTGCAGGCATATCTTGTTCTCTTAAGTGGACCATATCTTTCTGTTACTTGATAAGGATAGTTATTTTTTATTAATGTACTTGCTTCTGCCTTACTAGATGTATTTATTCTGGGTGAAGTTTCTTCCTTTAGTGTAGGGTTTTCTTGTCTTTTTTCCCCTGCTGGCTTTGTATTAGGAGCTAACGATGTAATAGGTGTTGTAAGCTATGGAGGCTGAAGCTGCCCACATTGCCCCAGGAATTGATGAAGCTTCTCCCAGCTTTCTCCTCTGCCAGGGGTAGAGACAGAGTTGCAGCCATGTGTAATAATCCAAGTTGTACAGTACAAAACTGTCTGTATTTGCCCAGAGAGACTGAGGAAGCTTCACACCCCTTTCTCCCCTTCCTGGGACAGGGATGGAGCTGCAGTTGTGGGCAGCAATGTATGCTCTGTGGGTAAAAAATGATCACTGTTGCCCAGTTAAACTGATATAGCGCCACTCCCCCTCCCTGCCGGGGAGTGAGGATGGACTACCTGGAGTGCCTAAAAACATAAACTCTAACTACCTTGAAACTAATGAAAACAACAACACAACATATCAAAACCTATGCGATGCAGCAAAAGCAGTCCTGAGAGGGAAGTTCATAGCCATAAATTCATATATTAAAAAAGAAGAAAGAGCTAAAATTGAAGACCTAACTGCACACTTGGAGGAATTGGAAAAACAACAACAAACTAAACCTAAAGGA
>JAKSZT010053759.1:1745885-1772119 GCA_026826555.1 Tolypeutes matacus | reverse complement strand
TACACCAATAACCAGCAAACTGAGGAGGAAATCAGGAAAAAAATACCATTTACAATAGTAAACAAAAGAATCAAATACCTAGGAATAAATTTAACTAAAGATGTAAAGGACTTATATTCAGAAAACTACACAACACTGTTAAAGGAAATCAAAGAAGACTTAAATAAATGGAAAAATATTCCCTGTTCATGGATGGGAAGACTAAACATCATCAAGATGTCTATCCTAACCAAACTAATCTACAGATTTAATGCAATCCCAATAAAAGTCAACACTATATTTTTTAAGGAACTGGAAAAACTAACCACAAAATATATTTGGAGAGGCAAGAGGCCCCGAATTGCCAAAGATATATTGGAAAAGAAAAATGAAGTTGGAGGTATCACATTACTTGACTTTAAAACATACTACAAAGCTACAGTGATCAAAACTTCTTGGTATTGGCACAAGGATAGACCTACTGACCAATGGAACCGAATTGAGAGTTCTGATATAAATCCTTGCATATACAGTCATCTGATATTTGACAAGGCCATGAAACCCACTCAGTTGGGAGAGAGTGGCCTCTTTAACAAGTGGTGCTTGGAGAACTGGATATCCATATCCTAAAGAATGAGAGAAGAATACCATCTCACACCTTATACAAAAATCAACTCAAGATGGATCAAAGATCTAAATATAAGAGCCAAAACCATAAAAACCTTGGAAGATAATGTAGGGAAGCATCTACAGGACCTTGTAATAGGAAATGGTTTCATGAACTTCACAGCCAAAGCACGAGCAGCAAGAGAGCTTTGAAAAATATTTTACACATATTGTATTTGAGTAGGAAAAGGTTAGATGTCCTATAATTGAAGACATATTAAAATACAAAGAATCTTGTGTCAATTTCTAGGTTCCCTTGATAAATTGAATTCAAGAGTAAAATGTGCAAAATGTTTAGTTGTCTTGTTATGAATCCTCAAGTACCTTTAACAGAGATGTTTTCCAAAGGGACTGTCTGCATTGGTGAACATATAATGAATTTCTGGATACAACTATATACAACCTTCTTTTGATTTACATCACTGCACTTCTAGAAACATGCAATAATACATTATAATTATATGTATAATAAAAGTTTGTAGGCCCAGGAATGTTTAAGCAGGTTTTATACCCAAATCCATGTCAAAAGGCTACTGCAGTGTTCTGTGAGATATTGTACAATCTGGACTTGTGCAATATTGTCCTAAGCATTCCAGGTGGCCTGGTAGTCTTAGCTACTGTTGATAATACCAACCCCCAATATCTTCAAGCACCAAATGGGCTAATTCAAAATTTCAATGGCTCTCCATGGGATAGCTATTAACCTTGTTGATAAGTAGTGGTTTAGGGGATTTAATCATATCCAGCATTCTCATGATTGGATTAAGCTCCATCTTTATAATTCTGATGGTAACTCAATCAGTCAAGACATATGAAAGCCCTCTCCCACTTTAAGATGACTTATATAAGCCTGTTTCTTGTTTTTTTTTAAATAATTTATTAGTTGGAATTTTTGGAGGTAGGTAGTATTCCTTGTGTCCTCTCAGTCCTTACATCTGTTGAGGACCAGAAGTTTCACTGAAGTTCCAAGTTGCCACCATCATGGCCTCAACCACTCTCAGGTTGACTGTGGTATGTAGGAGTAAAATAAATAGGAGCATGGAAGTCCATGGACTTCTCAGGAATAAAGGGTACAGTGTTCAGTCTTCTGGAACTGGACATCATGTGAAGCTACCAGGACCCGATCCCAATCACTGCATGATTTATAATTTCACAATAATATACAAATAAATGTACAATGACCTTTCAAAAAATGTGAAGAATTCTTTACTCAGAATGGAATCTTACACATCGTGGGAAGAAATCAGAGAATCAAGCTACAGCCAGAAAGATTTCAGGAATGCACAGATACATTTGATCTCATGTTTATATGTGAAGAGAAAGTGTATGACAGAGTAGTGGGATATCTGTGTTCCAGGGATGAGGTGACCCTCCAACCTCTGCTTATGATCAATATGGAAATTGAAGATACCCAGGAAGATGCTCTGGGAGCTTTCCTCATCTGTGAGAACTGCCAGTTCTTACAGTGTGCAGAAGACATGGAACAGTTTGAGTGAGCTGCTCCTGAATTTTGAGGAAAAAACAGGAAAGAGTTTTCTTCATACCACCTGCTTTTACTGAAGATCTTGGCTGATCTGGGATGCTTCCTCAAGTAAGTACTTTTGTATCAACTTTTACTATTCCATATTTTCCCTGAAAAGCTTTTCTGTCTTAGTTGGCCAGGAAGTTCTAGAGAAATAACATGCACAGTGGTCTGCTTAATAAGAGACATTTATTCTCTCTGAGGTTTGAAGGCTGGAAATGTCACATTAAGGTGTTGGCAAAGGCATGCTTAATCCTGGAGTCAGTAGTAGCCTGGTGCTGGCAGACCTCCACTACAGGATGATTTACTCTTTGGCTTGTTCTGACTCCTGGCTTTTTCCTGTGGCTTTCTCTGACAGGCTGTATTCAAATTTCTTCTCTATAAGGCCTCCAATCATAAGCATCAAAACCTATGTGGTGGTTTGAAGATGTACCAATCCCAGAAAAATAGTTTCTTAAATCTAATCCATTCCTTTGAATGTGAAACCTTTGTAAGTAGGTCATTTGATGATTTTTAGTTTCTGCTTTAACAACTTTTATTCTGGTTTGGAGCATTATATTAAAGTTCATTTTCCTCCAATGAGAAAAGGGTTATTATTCTATTTCTAAATTGAGGTCTTAGATAATGTATTTCATCTTTCTTCCTAATGCTGTCTTCAAAATGAAAACCCAAGTTAGATAATGGGCTACATATTATTGCTAGAAACATGGCATTATCTATTAAAAAATACCTCACCATATGAAATGAAATCCAAACTAATTTGAATATACTATATATTTTTGTTTCTGTTAGGGATATGAATTACTTGTGACTAACCACATACATTTTAAATGATTTAAGCCTTATCCATTACACAGAGCAAAACATTCTTTCATAATGTGCATTTTTGTTAAAACTTAACAAGTTATTGTTTTCAACATTGGGATCATCATATAATATATCCATGAATGTCCACAGGAAACAAGGGAAACATTTTCTTGGTAGTCATTAGCACTGGAACCAAACCATGTGTTATGAATGTAGAAAAATGAAGAAGATATAGGTGGTAATAGTTTCATTGATTTGTTTATAGAATGAACTATATTTGAGAGTTCAAAAGACTGTTCTTTTCCATTGAAGTAGTCAGAATGGGGCAAGAATGGAAGTGGGAATCAGCTCATAGAATATTTCATGTAAGAGAGAATGGTAGTATGGACTAGGCTGGTGTTGGTGGAAATACAGAACAGTCAATCAAGTGGTGAAATTTGGAATTGAAAGGATAGGATTAGATTATGATAAGAGGGAGAGGGAGGGATTTGGAATCATGCTCACTTTTCAGACTATCCACAGGTTTCCTGGGTCCAGATATATGTAATTGGTAGGTTTGAAAGTAGGGTGTTGAGGGACTTCATTGTTGATTGAATTTCTCTCTTTTCTCAAAGCAATTTTTGACAAATCCATCAGCTCAACATGGTAAATCTGAATCACAAATGGAGGAGGTGGTGAGGGTACATGGTTGAAATAACTGTTTCAAATTAAGGGAAAGCCAACTGAATAGAAGTTTTATAGACAGACATGGAGCAGGAAATATGCAGGAGAGTGTGAAGAGAAAGGAAGCCCTTTCTGGAAGAGCAAATTCCTGGTGAGTACATATGGCAACATTTCCAAAATATTGGATGGTGAGTAAAGAAGTATAACTATAATCTTAAGCTTAATGCATTCATTGCCACTTGAATTCCCTGGAGACCAAGAACAGCTCTGATGATTGAGGGAGCTCCTTGTTCAAGCCTCTTCCTGAAGGAATTATCCACACTAGCATTTCCTTCATTACTGTTGATACAGCAGCACAATTTATTTGGGATGGAGATACAATGACTTCCAGACACAAAGAATGTGGCCAGGGACCTTTGCATATTCAGGGTGGCATTCTTACCTCTGCAGAGCTTCACAGAGTTCTGAACAGTGTACATTTTCCTCACCAATAGGTTGAAAACAGCTCTCTGAAAACTTCTCTGTATAAACACCAAGTGCAGGATGAATTAAGAAAAGGACACATTGCCAGGACAAAAGCAGGCCTCATTTTACTATAAGAACTTGTTTCATATCATTTGTCATTCTTCTTCAGCCATTCTAATCTTTCCACAGATATTGAGCCCATCCTGCAGCAGGAATGACTTTTGCAAGTTGCAAATATGGGGTCTGAGAAATGGCAATAATGTAGTTTGGCAAAGTCTGGCCCTCTCACAAAAAAAGCAGAGAGAAGGCAGGGACATATATAAAGGAGCTGCTTTGGATATATATAACATGAAAATGCACTGAGTCATCTAAACAGGTACTGGAAAGAGAAAGAAATCAAAGGAAAAGTATGAGTTGCTCACCCTTGTGGCTGGAAATGGTACATATACGCCATCCTTAGGGAAATGTAGCCTTGCATTGCTACCAACAGAGTGGGAGGGGCATTCCCTGGGAGGAAGAAGGGTCAGGGAGGGTGGAGGGTGGTTTCTTTGTGTTGAGTCTGGCCAGCTGAGCTTCTTTTTAAACTCAGAAGGAACCCTGATCTGTCAGGGAGAGGGGAGAGGGGACCCTTTCAGGCAGGCTGTCATGCTCAGCTGTCAATGGATAGAAAGTAACTAGATTAGAGAGGTGGCAGAGACTGACTCTTAATCAGTAGGATTCTAGTAAGCTGTAGAGGTCTGGAATGTCAGGGGAAAGGGTGGCAGATAGATTTCTGAAGGCTAACTAACACAAGGAGACAGTTTAGCTAAGTAGATGAATTCCCACTTTGTATATATGAGGTCCCTGGTTTGATTCCTGACTCCTCTTAGAGGAGTGATCCACAGTGTTCTCAGGCATCCAACAACAGGATATATATAAACATTCTTTTTATTTTCAATATTCTTGGATCTGTTATTAAAAAAAAGTTTCCTTTTTAAAATTTTACTCACTAAAACCTGGAGCATCACCTGCAGATGGCAGGCTGCAGGATGATTGATTGATGAACACCAGCAACCTGAAAAGCTCCTTAAAGGCCTAAGATGGAAGTCTGATTTTATATGGTTGTAATTTTTTTAGTTGCTGTTGTTTTGTTTCTTGTTTGTTGTGTTTCCCCTTTCTTTGTTTCCCTTTTTAAACTGATTTTTCCATGTTTCTTCTTTTCTTTCCTTATTTTTTTTTCTATATTCTGTTTTCTTTTGTTGTTTTTTTCTTTTCACCTCCATTTGTTTGATATACATTTTTTCTTATTTTTATTTCTCTCTCTTTTTTCTCTGTTTTCTTTCTTTTAAATTTTTTTTCTCTTTCTTTTTCCTATTCCCCTCTTCTCATCATTCCTGTCTTTAATTCTTTCTATATATACATATATATATATATATATAATTTTATTGAAGTATATCATTCATACATGAGCATACATAAACAATATGTGTATAGTGACAGTTGTGAGAAAATATAAAGGAATATCATCAAGATATTACTACAGTAATAACAGTAGTCCACACCTTACATATGCTGTATTTAGGCACAGGAGCAGTAGAAATGGAGGCATGGGGGGAAATGGATAAAACTAAATAAATAAAAATTAAAAGGCCCCTTAATATGCTTTTGGGGCAAGGTAGTGTCAGTTTAAATGGGTGTTCTCCATCTCTCTCACAAAAGATGGTTGATTGGGGGCAGGACCTGCCTGAGTGAGCTGTTCTGGGAAGCCACAGAGCAAGAGACTTTGGGGCATTGATCTGGAGGTAGCTGGACAGGGACATAGATTGTTCAAGATAAAACTGTGAGTTTTTAGCCCCATGGAAATCATGGACAGCTAAGCCCCACACTCAGGAAAAAGAGCCAGGGTGATCCCCAACATGCACCAGCAACCCAGTGAGAGGGAACATTTTCTGAGAGTGGGAAGATTCTGACAAGTGGTGGAAAGGGGTTTCCTTTCTGTGGGTTTGGTTGACTGGACCCACTTAGATCTTTGTGGAGCACACCAACTGGCTTGAAGTGGCACCAGGCTGAGGGGAGAGGTGAATCTGCTGAGGCAGCCTGATTTACTTAACTGCCCTGGGATACAGAGGCTTGGCTTGAGAGATGGTGGAGTCAGCCAATTTAATAGTTTTGTGCTGAGGACTTTCAGACTTTCAACTCCCTTAAGGGAGTCAGGTTGTCAGAAGCACTTAATAAGTTTCCAAGATCCTATTGAGGGTCCCCTGGGAGGAGGGGTTGGTCTAGAAGAGGCTTGAAAAATCACTTCAGTGCAGTGTATTTGGTTGTCAGGGTCCCATTTGAATTTCAAAAGGGAACTCAACCTGACCAGGAGAGGGGCAGGGGATCTACTCATAAAGCCTGATGAATCCAGCTGCTCTGGGAGAGTAAAATCTACCCCAGGGAAAGTGACTGAAGAGCTTTCTGAAGAGCTAACCTACCCAATTAGAAAGGTAGCTCAGTAGAGGAATTTCTGCCTTGACTATATGATGTCCCTAGTTTGAGTCCTTGCTCCTCTTAGAGTAGTGATCCACAGGGATATCTAACAATCACCTGATACCATAGGACATGGAACACATAGACATTATTTTTGTACTAACTTCTTTTGGGTCCCTTATTAAAAAAAAAAAAGTTTACTTAAAAATTTTTAACTTAGTTTACTTGCTAAAACAAGCCTCAAAATCTGCAGAGAGAAGCCTGCAGGATAATTGATTGATAAATACAGGCAGCCTGAGAGGCTCCATGAGGGCCCAAGAATGAATGCTGTTCTTCCTTAACTTTGTTTGACTGCTTGCTTGTGTGTTTATTTGGGGATTTGGTTGTTTTTGTTTTTGTTGTTGTTGTTTTCTTTGCTTTTCTTTCCTCTTTCCTCCCTCCCCCTTTTTAAAAAATTAGGTGCTGTTAGTTTCTTTCTTCTTTTTTGTGCTTCTCCTCCCTTGATTCTCCATTTTCTATGTATATTGATTTTGTCTACCAACATTATTTATTTTCCTTCCTTCATCTTTCTGCCTTCTGCATTCTCTTGTGGTTCTTACATTCCACCTTTTTTTATTAGTCCTCATCTTTACTGGTTTTGATTTCTATCTTGTCTATTCTGTTTTCTTTTTTTAATTAATTTATTTCTTTCTTCCTTTCTTTTCTCTTTCTCTCTCTGCTCATCATTGTGGCCTTTTAAATCATCCTATATATTTTTCTGTATTTGGTTTCCCATTTCATTGCAGGTACTCCACTTTTTTATTCCTATTACTCTTCACTGCTTACATGAGTTAAATATTCATTTTGCTATGTCTTATATGGTCTCTCTTTTAACTTTTATTATTATTTCTATAATCCTTTTTCTTTTCTTACTTCTTTTGATTTCTCTGACCCTAATCTTTTTCCTTCAAGGGAACATAGAAAACAGCAAGGAAATAGAACAAGAAAAACAAAATGTCAAAAAGAAAACTTAACACACACACAAAACCAGCAGCTAAACAAAACTTTAGAGCAGAGAGAGAAGCTAATCAACTAAATAAACCCATCAAGATAAGTAATGAACCGAGGGCAACAAAAAATTTCAAACCATACTAAGAAACAGGAATATATTGATGAGCCCAATGAACAAACAAAAACAAGGAAAAGATACAGAACATTGAACAGCCAATCAAAACTGTCCAAACAAATATCATGGACCAACTTGATGAAGTGAAGGAAGAGATAAAGAATATTAAGAAGACACTAGGGGAACATACTGAAGAAATTGTAAACACATAAAAAGATAATGGATATGATGGTGATGAATGGCACAATCCAAAAAAATTAAAAAGGCACTGGGATCACATAACAGCAAATTTTAACCGGCAGAAGAAAGAATTAATGATGTGGAATACAGAACATCTGAAATCAAACAGGTAGTAGAACAGATAGATAAAAAGATAGAAAAATTCCAACATGGACTTAGGGATTTAAATGACAATATAAAATGAAAAAACAAATGCATTATAGACATCCCAGAGGGAGAAGAGAAAGGAAAGGGAACAGAAGGAGTGCTGAAGGAAATAATGGATGAAAGCTTCCCAACCCTATTGAGGGAGATGGAAGTACATGTACAGGAAGCACAGTGCACCCCAAACAGTATAAATCCTAACAGGTTAACTCCAAGATATATACTTGTCAAAATGTCCAATGCTCAAGACAAAGATAAAATATTCAAGGCAGCAAGAGAAAAGAGAGCCATCACATACAAGGGAAGTTCAATAAAATTAAGTGCTCATTTCTCATCTGAAACAATGGAGGCAAGAAGAGAGTGGTATGACATAGTCAAGGTACTCAATGAAAAAAAACTTCCAGCCCTGAATTCTCTATCCAGCAAAGCTGGCACACAAAAATGATGGAGAGTTCAAAATATTCACAGATAAATAGAAACTAAAAATGAATATCATAAGATCATACTTTGAAAAATTATATGCCAACAATAATGATAATTGAGAGGAAATGGACAAATTCATAGAAACTTATAAGCAGCATACCTTGATGAGAGAAATTGATGAAATCAACCATCCAATTACAAGCAAAGAGATAGATTCGGTCATCAAAAACCTCGCAACTAAGAAGACCCCAGGACCAGAAGTTTTCACAGGTGAATTCTTCAAAACATTCCAGAAAGAGCTAACACCGATCCAGCTTAAGATCTTCCAAAAAATAGAAGTAGAAGGAACATTGCCTGTCTCATTCTATGTTCCCAAGATTATCCTAATAAAGCCAAAGAAAGATGCCACAAGAACGGAAAATTACACTAATCTCTCTAATAAAGCTAGATGCTAAAATCCTCAACAAAATACTTGCTAATTGCATTTAACAACATTGAACATCAAATGAACTACACAATGACCAAGTGGTTTTCATCCTGGGTATGTAAGGATGGTTCAACATAAAAAAATCAATCAATGTAATACACAACATAAACCGATTGAAAGAAAATAATAACACTATTTACTGTAAAACATTGACAATATTTAATAGCTATGTTTCACTATCTGTATATCAGTTATAACAATGCTCCCATCAACATAAAAAAAAATGTTTTAATATAAGGTGAGGAAAGGGAGAGGAGATTGGGTATATGAGTGTCTCTTGTATTCTGTGTGTGACCTTGCTGTGACCAAAAACTTCTTTGAAAACAAAATGAAAGATAGTGAGACATTGGGGTATGAGGGGAAAGGTACAATGGTACAGACTGGACACTAAATATTGCAGTGATAAAGAAAAAATCTCAAAATTTTTTTCTTTTTTTTTTCTTTTTTTGAATATCCTAATCTTTTAATTTTATTTTATTTTTAGTTTTTATTAAAGTTTTCATGTATTTTATCTCTTACATTTAAGCTTATTATTATATCATTTTCCTATTAATTGTATTTGACTATTGTATTAGTTTCATCTTTAAAGAACCTTTGGATCACAGAAGTGTTACAATTGGGGAGGGAGAGGATCATTGGTGGTGGTGGGGGTGACAGGGATGGTGGTGCATGGGAGGATGTTCACCTGAACATACATACAAGCTATATAAAAGTGTACAAATGTTCATGGGACATAGTCACAGTGGGTGGAGAATCACCCAATAAATGAGAAAATACTGAATTCCCATCCTGGAGAGTTCTGCCACATTCTCCAAGGGAGCAGCAAAAGTACCCAAAGTGCAGGGGCAGTGTCTGGCAAAGGAGGATGATCCACTGATGAGCACTTGTTATTGATGACTAGACTTATGAGCCTTTGCTCTTGAAATTGAAAATCTGTATTGTTATGGGGTGTCTAAAGTTTGCCTCCTGAGAGCCTCCTTGTTGCTCAAATGTGGCCTCTCTAAACCAAACTCAGCATATAAATGCATTACCTTCTTCCCAGTGTGGGACATGTCTCCCAGGGATGAGACTCCCTGGCAACAAAGGATTACTACCAAGTGCCAACTGGCAATATGACTGGAAAAAGACCTCAAATAAAAGGGGGAAAATGTAAAGACAAATGAGTTCATATGACTGGGATTTCAAAGTGAATTTGGGGGTCATCCCAGAGGTAACACTTATGCACATCTCAGTAGGACTTCATAGGCTTCCAAAATGGATATCACCCCAAATAGAGGGGATCCTGAGGGCTCTGGAGAAACCCAGGTCCTATGTCAAGGTGGATTTCTCTGGAGATTGCTGCATTATCAGTGGGTGCTACTTTGGAATCTGTGCTCCTGAGAGTGACAGAGTTGGACTCAAATATGTCTTCTGTGCGCATGGTCCATCTTTCCCTTATATTCAAATATATAGGTGGTACTGGAATTTGTAGGTGTACATCCAGAGACTGGAGTTTTGGGCAGTCCATATGCCACCTGGGCTCAGAATCTGAGTGGAGCTGCAACACTTATTCTACAGCTCAATGGACTCACCCAGGATAACTGGCGGGGAGATGATGATTGACAATGGACATTCCAGGAAATGGAGAGAGCCTGCAGCTGCAGGCAGGATAATCCCATCCATCTTATCCTTGGGATATAAGTCCCCTCTCAGTTGGAGGTGGAGTGTGTTCTACAGTGTGAACTATGGTCCATGCTTAATGGCAAGGCCCCAAGATGTGTTTATCACTAGCAGTTAATGTTCCACACTAATTAAAAATGCTCATGTGGGAGGTTGTGGGAGGTGTGGGAGGTGAGGTGTATGTGAATCCCTATATTTTTTACATAAAACATGAAATCTAAGTATCTTTTTTAAAATTAAAAAGGTTTTAATATGGGGTGAGGAAAGGGGAAGTAGGTCAGGTATATGTATTCTGTGTGTGACTTTACTGTGACCTAAAACTTCTTTGAAAATTAAGTGAAAGTTTAGGAGACACTAGGGAGTGGGAGGCAGAAGGTGCCATGGAACAGACTGGACACCTGATAATGCAGTGAAAAAGGAAAAATAATAATGATAAATTTTTAAATTTTTTAAATTTTTTCTGTTTTTGTTTCCCATTTTTTTAATGTCCCAATCCTTTAATTTTATTTTATTTTGAGTTTTTTTTCTGAGTTTCCATGTATTTTATCTCTTACATTTAAGCTTATCATTGTTATTTCATTTTTCTTTTAATTATATTTGGCTATTATATGGGCTTTATCTTCAAGAAAGGTTTAGATCACAGAAGGGTTACAATGGGGAAAGCAGAGAATCATTGGTGAGGGTGTCTGGGATTGTGGTTTCATGGGAGGAAGTTAACCTGAATATACATAAAAGATATACAAAATTGTTCAAAGAATCAAAGGGTGGGGCATGGTCACAGTGGGTAGACAATCACTCAATAAATGAGATAATACAGAATTCCCAGCCTGGAGAGCTCTGCCACATTCCCAAGGGAGCAGAAACAGTCCCCTGAGTGCAGGGGCAGTGTCTGGCAATGGAGGATGGTCCACTGATGGGTTCTTGTTATTGATGACTAGTCTTATGAGTCTTTGCTCTTGTAATTGAAACTTAGCCTACTGCTACAGGGTACCTAAGGGTTGCCACCTCAAAGCCTCATTGTTGCTCAAATGTGGCCTGGTTCTAAGCCAAACTCATCACACAAATGCATTACCTTCACCCCAGCATGGGACATAACTCCAAGGGATGAGCTTCCCTGGCAATAATGATTTAATACCAAGTGCCAACTGGCAGTATGACTGGAAAAAGACCTTGAATAAAAGGGGGAAAAGGTAAAGACAAATGTGTTCATGTGGCTAAGAGACTTCAAAGAGAGTCGGGAGGTCATCCCAGAGGTAACGCTTATGCACACCTCAGTAGGATATCATAGAACACCAAAGTGGATATCACCCCTCACAGAGGGGCTGCTGAGGGCTCTGGAGACACCAAGGTTCTATATAAGGGGGGATAGCTCCATAGATTGATGCCTTATCTGTGGGCTCTACTTTGGAATCTGTGCTCTTCAGAGAGACAGAGTTGGACTCAAATAAGTCCTCCCTGCACATGGTCCATCAGTCCCTTCTATTCAAACCTATATGTGATGCTGTAGTTTGTAGGTATACTTCCAGGGACTGGAGTCTTTGGCTTGCCCATGTGCCAGCTGTGCCTGGAGTCTCGGTGGAACTGCAACTCCTATTCTACAGCTCAATGGAGTCACCCAAGTCACCTGGTGAGGAGACAATTATTGACAATGGCTTTCCCAGGGAATGGAGAGAGCCTGAAGCTGCAGGCAGGATAATCCCATGCATCATATCCATGGGATATAAGCCCCCTCTCACTTGTAAATGGAGTGGACATCACTGACACAAACTTCTGAGGATTTGGGGAAGAGCTATGGGCTAGAGTTGACTTAGTGGTATTCTGTTGTAGACATATTGTGATTCAAGCAATGGAAGAAATTATAACAGTGAGGTGGAGCCAGTGACCACTGGACACTTTAGGGGCAGGGCAGGGAAAAGTAGTTGTAATACAGGGGCATTTTCAGGACTTGGGATTTATCCTGAGTGACATTACAATGACAGATATAGGCCATTTTACATCAGCATATATTATGCAGAACTGTGTGGGAGAGAGTGTGGTCTACAATGTGAACTATGGTCCATGCTTAATGGCGAAAACCCAGGATGCATATATCCATTGCAGATGATGTGCCACAATAATGAAAGTTGTTTATGTGGGATGTTATGGGAGGTGTGGGAGGTGGGGAACATGGGAATCCCCATAAATTTTGGGTAAAAAATTACCCAGCAGGGACTTAGGGACTTGAATGACAACACAAAATGCACAAGAATACTTATTATAGGCATCCCAGAGGGAGAAGAGAAGGAAAATGGGACAGAAGTAGTGTTGAATGAAATAATGGCTGAAAATTTTTTTGAGTGACATGGATGTACCTTTCCAGAAAGTGCGGCACACCCCAAACACTATAATCCTAATAGGCTTACCCCAAGGCATATACTTATCAAATTGTCCATAGCTCAAGACAAAGAGAGAATACTGAAAGCAGCAAGAGAAATGAAATCCATTACATATAAGGAAAGCTTGATAAGATTAAGGAATGATTTCTCAACTGAAACCATGTTGGGAAGAAGGCAGTTGTATGACATAGCTAAGGTGCTAAAAAACAAAACAAAACAAAACAAAAAACACTTCCAACCAAAAATTCACTATCCAACAAAGCTAGCATTCAAAAATGAGGAAGAGCTCAAAATACTCCCAGATAAACAAAAATTATGAGAGTTTAACAAGAAACCTGTCCTTCAGGAAATACTAAAGTGAGTTTTGCAGGTCAAAAGGGAAAAAGAAAATAGGAGAGAGAGCTGTAGAAGAGTGTAAGAACAACTAAGAAGATAAAAAGGGAAATAACAACATATGGCATACATAAACCTAAAGAAAATATGGCTAATGTAAATAATTCCTTGACAGTAATAACATTGAATGTTAATTGATTATACTCACCAGACAAGAGACACAGCTTGGCAGAATGGGTAAGGAAATATGACCCATCTATATGCTGTCAACAAAAAACCCAGGTCAAACCCAGGAATGCAAAGAGGTTGAAAGTGAATAGTTGGATAACAATCTAACAAGCAAACAATAACCAAAAAGGATTGGAGCAGCTATACCTGTATTGGGCAAAATGGACTTTAAATGCAAAACTATTGTAAGAGACAAGGAAGGCCACTATGTAAAAATTGAAGGGGTAATCAATCAAGAAGACAGAACAAACATAAACATTTATGTACCAAAATATGGCTTCTCAGAATTCACTGAAAAATCTAAGTGGAGAAATAGATGCTTCTACAATTATAGTGTGGGACTTTAATACAGAATATCATGACAGAGAATAAATAACCAAAGACCTGAAATAATACATTAGAGCATCTGAACCTAATAGACATACAAAGAACTTTACACACAATTACAGTGGGATATAGATTCTTCTTAAGAATATATGGAACATTCTCCAGGATAGACCATATGCTAGATCACAGAACATCTCTCAATGAATTAAAAAACATTGAAATTATACCAAGTAATTTCTCTGATCACAATGGAATGAAAGTGGAAGCCAGGAACTAGGAAAGAAGCAGGTTAGGCACAAAGATATGGAAGTTAATCAACACACTTTACACAATCAGTAGGTAAAAGAGGAAATTGCAAAAGAAATCTGTAACTACCTTCAAGTGAATGAAAATGACAACACAACATATCAAAACTTATGTGATGCAGCAAAAGCTGTACTGTGAGGGAGATTCATAACAATAAATGCCTATATTAAAAAAGAAGAAAATGCTAAAATCAAACACCTAACTGCACACCTGAAGGAATTAGAAAAAGAACAACAAAGTAACTCAAGATAGTAGAAAGAAGGAAATATCAAAGATTAGAGCTGACCTAAGTGAAATTGAAAATAAGCAAGCACTAGAAAAATAAACCAAACCAAACACTGGTTCTTTGAGAAGATTAATAAAATTGACAAGCCCTTAGTTATTCTAAAAAACAAAAAATGAGAGAAGAGGCAAATACATAAAATCAGAATTGAGGAAGAGAATATCACCACTGACCCCACAGAAATAAAGAGTATCATAAGAAGATACTTTGAAAAATTATATGCCAACAAGATGGAGAGCGTAGAGGAAATGGCCAAATTCCAGAAACATACAAACAGCCTACATTGACAAAAAAAAAAAAAGGGAAGGGGTAGGGTATACATTAATCCACTAAATTTTTGACATAACATTTAACTAATCTAAGTTGCCTTTAAAAATAATGAAAAAAAACCTAAACAGTAAAAAAATATATATATAATGCAAAAAAAAAAAGAGAAGCAACTGACAAACTCAGCAGACCAGTCACAAGTAATGAGATTGAGTTAGTCATCAAAAACCACCCAACTAAGAAGAGCCCAGGAACAGATGGCTTCAGAGGTGAATTGTACCAAAATTCTGTAAGTAACTGATACCAATCCTGCATAAACTCTTCCAAAAATATAGAAGTGGAGGGAACATCGCCTAATTCATTGATGATACCAAATGGCAAAGCCAAAGATGCCATGAGAGAGGAAAATTATAGACGAATACGTTAATGGACCTAGATGTTAAAATCCTCAACAAAATACTTGCTAATCATATTCAACATCACATCAAATGAATTATACACTATGACCAAGTGGGTTTCATACCTAAAATACAAGGATTGTCCAATATAAGGGGATCAAACAATGTAATACACCACATAAACAGATCAAAAGAAAAAAATCACATGATCATCTCTTCTGATGCAGAAAAAAATAACATAATACAGCACATTTTCCTGATAAAAACCCTTCAAAAGATAGGAATAGAAGGAAACTTCCTCAACATGATAAAGGGTATATATGAAAAACTCACAGCTAACATCATATTATATGGTGAAATCCTAACCGCTCTCCCTCTAAGATTTGGAACAATGCAAGCATGCCCACTGTCACTGCTCTTATTTAAAATTGTGTTAGAAGTACTTGCTTGAGCACTTAGGCAAGTAAAAGATATAAAATGCATTCAACTTGGAAAGAAAGAAGTAAAAATTTCACTATTTGCAGATAACATGATTCTATACTTCAAAAGCCCTGCGAAATCTACAACAAAGCTTCTAGAGGTTAGAAATGAGCTCAGGAAAGTGGCAAGTTATAACATCAATGTGCAAAAATCAGTATCATTTCTCTATGCCAATAATGAACACTCTGAGGAGGAAATAAAGAAAAAATCTTATTTACAATAGTAAATGAAAGAATAAAATACCTAGGAAGAAAGTTAACTAAAGATGTAAATGACTTGTAAGCAGAAAATTACACAACACTGTTAAAGAAAATCAAAGAAGCCCTAAATAATTGGAAGAATATTCCTTGTTCATGGATAGGAAGACTAAACATCATTTAGAAGTCTATTTTACACAGACTGATTTACAAATTTAACTCAATCCTATTAAAAATTACCATAGTATATTTTAGTGAATTGGAAAAACTAACCATGAAATTTATTTGGAAGGGCAGCCTCCTTGAATACACAAAGACATTGAAAAAGAAAAAAATGAAATCAGAGAACTCACACTACCTAACTTTAAAAAATCCTACAAAGCTACAGTGATCAAAACTGCATGGTAAAGAAAAAAAAACAAACAAACAAAAATAAGCAAAACAAAACAAAACAAAAACACACCAAAACTGCATGGCATTGTCACAAGGATAGACATACTGAGCAATGGAGCTGAATTGAGAGTTCTCATATAGATCCTTGCATATACAGTCAATGGATTTTTGACAAGGGCACCAATCCTACTCTAGTGGGAGAGAATGGCCTCTTCAACAAATGGTGCTTGGAGAAATGGATATCCATATCCAAAAGATTGAGGAAGGAACACCATCTTATACCTTATACAAAAATTAACTCAATATGGATCAAAGATCTAAATATAAGAGCAAAGACCATAAAAATCTTGGAAGATAATATAGAGAAGCTTCTACAAAGTCTTTTAGTAGGAAATGGCTTCATGAACTTCACATCCAAAACATGAGCAATGAAAGAAAACATAGATAAATGGGACCTCCTCAAAATAAAAAAACTTTTGCACCTCAATGGGTTTTGTCAAGAAAGTGAATAGACAGCCTACTCAAAGGGAGAAAATATTTAGTAACCATTTGTAGCCATTTGACAGTTTGATGTAATTATGAATTCCAAAAATAGATATTGGATTATGCTTGTAAACTGGTCTGCTAATCTGGGCATGATTAAGTTATGATTAGGGCATTAACTGGGCCATGTCAGTAGGGCATTGAGCCCCACCCTTGGTGGGGTGGGAATCAAATATAAAAGGCAAGGCAAAGGACAGAGGAAGCAGTTCTGATGTTGGAGTTTTGATGCTGGATCCTGGGGAGGTGAGCAGACAGAGGAGCTTGGTTGTGAGGTAGGAGAGAAGGCCCCCAGAGAGAGACAAGCCATTTGCATGAGAATTTACAGCTGTCCTTGTGGAGAGAAGCAAAGCCTAGAAAGCCTCATAGTCTCCAGCTGACCTTGTGAAGGAAACAGAGGAGCTAAGCCCAGAGAGAAACACCGCCCCAGGAAGAGAGTACCCCAAGAAGCCTCAACCCTGGCAAACATCGACAGCTGCCTTGCTCTAAGTGGCAAAGGACTTTGGTAAGGGAAGAAACTAATTCTTTATGGCCCAGTAACTGTAAGATTCTACCCAAAATATATACCCTTTATAAAAACCAACTGATTCCTTGTACTGTGCACGAGCACCCCCTTAGCTGACTAATACACCATCTATCTGATAGGGGTCTAATATCCAGCTTATATTAAGAAATCCTACATCTTGAAAATAAAAAGGCAAAGATCCCATTTAAAAAATGGTCAAGTGCTTTGAAAAGACATTTCTCCAAAGAAGAAATATAAATGGCTAAAAAGCATATGAAAAGCTGCTCAACATCACTAGCTATTAAGGAAATGCAAATCAAAACTACAATGAGATATCATCTTACACCAATTAGACTTTGGGCTATTAGAAAACAGAGGACTACAAATATTGGAGAGAATGTGGAGGAATGGGAAACCTTATTCACTGCTGGTGGGAATGCAGAATGTTGTAACCGTTTTGGAGGAAAGTCTGGTGGATCCACAGGAAGCTAAGTCTAGAACTGTCATATGATCCAGCAATCCCACTACTGGGTATATACCAAGAAAAATTTAAAGCAGGGACACAAATAGATATAGGGACACCAATGATCATGGCAGCATTTTTAACTATTGCCAAAAGTTAGAAACAACACAAATGTCCATCAACAGATGAATGGATAAACAAACTCTGGTACATACATACAATGGAATATTTCTCAGCTGTAAGGAATGCAGTATGAACACATGGGATAACATGGATGAATCTTGAAGACCTTATGTTGAGTGAAGTAACCCAGGCAGTGAAGGACAAATGTTACATGACCTCCATGATATGAATTAAGCAAATTCAGCAGACTCAGAAAGCTAGAGTCTGGAAGATGGGTTTAAAGGAGACAGAAAGGGAGTAAAGTGTTGTGAACCAATGCCCATATGGACAAAATCTATGGTAAGGTGGAAGGGTGTATGTGTACAGTCGATGGGCACGACTATGGTGCATCGATGTTATTGGTTTCAGCAGTGTTGTCGGTGAGGCGGGTGGGTGGGAAGTGAGTTGCATTGACCATGGAACTGGTGGGAGGGTCCAAGTAGGGAGCAGAAGAAATCCAGGGATTTTCATGTATGTGGTTGAAATTACAACATTGGGAATGTTCTTTTGGCAAATACAGCAGGGGAGGGTTATTGGTATAGGGTTTTGGATATGGGGACCATGTGGGAGAAGGTGCACCTAGGGAAGGCTTCTAGGGAGTATGTGAGTGTTCATCCTCTCATAGTGTATTGTATCAGTGGATGGAAACCCACATAATGAAGAGTAAAGTGCTAAACTCCCATCCTCTTGAGTTTTGCTATGTTCTCAAATAGAGGGGTAGGAGTCTCTTGAGAGCATAGGCAGTGCCAAATAAGTGCAGGCATCCCAGTATGTCAAGCCCTCAGTGTTATTGGAAGTAACTATGAATCTTGTTCTTCAAGGAATAAATCTTGGTGGTTGGCATGAGTCCTGAGAAGAGGATGTGGGAGGAATCAAATAAATAGAACATGGCGCATTTTGGGGACATGGGAAATGTTCTATATGATCTTGCAATGATGGATACAGGATGTGTTAAACTTGGATGAAATGTATAGAAGTGTATGGTCCAAAATGTAAACCACAATGTAAATCATTGACCATGCTTAGTAGCAATGCTTCAATATTTAAACATGTATTGTAACAAATGTAATATCCACATGTATATAGTTAATAATAGGCAAAAGGGGAAACGTTGGAGGATACCAGGGATATGAGAAACCCCTATATTCTTTTCATGGCTTTTCTGTAACCTAAAGCTTCTTTGAAGATAAAGTGGTAAAAATAAGACACTGGGGAATGAATGGAAGAGGATGTCACTGTACATAAAAGAAAACGGATCTTACAGTGATGAAAGACATAATGCCAATTTTAAAAAAAATTAATTTAATTTATTATTACTTTTTATTATTTCAATTTTTACATTTTTTATATTTTGTTATTTTTAACTGTGATTATTGTTTCATTTTCTTATTAATTTTATTCAGTTTTTTTGGGCTTCATTTTTGAAGAAATTTTGGAACACAAAAGTGTTACAACTGTGGCAGGGTAGAATGAATGCTGTGGGGTATCAGTGATGGGGATGCATGAGAGTAGGATCATCTGGGGCATGCCTATAAGAGATATGAATGAGCTCAAGTGTTCAAGGGCATTGTCATGGTGGATGAAGACCCACACAATTACCAAAAGTAAATCCAATTCCCATCCTGTGGAGTTCTGCCACATTCTCTAATAGGATAGCAAGAATCCTACAAGTACAGGGGCAGTGAGTGTGGTAGGGACACCTAAAATGGTGCCCCCAAGCGGCTAAAATGGCTGCCAAGTGCTACATGACTCCCGGCATGAATCTGAAAAGACTTCTTTCAGTCAATCCTCAATGTCCAATCAGAACCTTTTCTAAAAATCTTCTTTTTTGCCAGTTACTATGTACGTCACCCCTCTTCTTCCAATCATGTCCTTAACTCACTTCCCTTATCAGAACCTATATAAACAACAAACCTTCCTGTAATAAATTAGACCTGCGTACTTACCTCGTCTCCGCGGTGGTCTTTCCTCCGTGCGCCCTCCACACCGTCTGGGCCCCCGAACGCTGGTTGCCGCTCAGCGTTCCCCTTCCGCCAACAAGTGGTTCGGAACAACCACAAGTGAGTAGTGAAGGAGGATGGACCACTGATGGGAACTTGGTATTGGTGACTGTACTTAAGAACTTTTCTTTGGAAATTGAAACCTAGCCTAGTATTATAGGTTGCCTAAGACTTACCTCCTGAGAACCTCCTTATTGCTCAAATGGGGCTTCTTTCTCAGCCAAACTCAGCATATAAATGCATTACCTGCCCTCCTTCTGGGACATGACTCCCAGGAATAAGCTTCACTGGCACCAAGGGATTACTGCCAAGCACCAACTAGCAGTGCAACTGGAAAAAGACCTTGACCAAAAGGGGAAGAGGGTAAATTCAAATGAGATTTTATGGCTAAGAGATTTCAAAGTGTGTTGGGAATTCATTCCACAGGTTAAAGTTATGCGTGCCTCGATAGGATATTATTGACTAACACAATAAATATTACCTTATATAGCAGGGCTCCTGTGGGCTCTGGAGACATCCAGACACTATAGACAGGGCTGACAGCTCAGGAGTTTGGTGCCTTTCCAGGGCCTTACTTTGGAATTTATGCTCCCAGTGTGACAGAGTTGGATTCAGTTGTGGTTTCCTGACACATGGCTCTTCTGACCCTTCTATTTGAACCCATAGTTAGTACTAAAGTTGATAATTTTATGTCCAAGAGACTTAAATCTTTGGGCTTTCCATGTGCCAGTTAGACCCTGAACCTCAACAGAGTTGCAACACCTACTCTCAAGTTCATTGGACTCAGCCAGGACAATGAACAAAGAAATGATGATGGACAATGACCATCTCAAGGAACAGAGATAGTATCCATCTGCCCCATGGGATTTAAGCACCCTCTCAATTAGATATAGAGTTGGCATCACCATCCCAGAATCCTCAGGATTTGGGGATGAATGATGGATTAGAGTAGACTTACTACTATTTTACTACAGACTTATTGTTATTCTAGCAATGGAAGAACTTTTATCATTGATGTGGAGGCAGTGGTCACTGGAGATTCTAATGGGAAGGTGAGAGGAAAAATAAGTGCAATATGGGAGCATTTTCAGGACATTTGGATTGTCCTGAATGATGCTGTAATGACAAATACAGGCCATTATATATTTTGTCATAACTTACAAAATTGTGTGGAAGAGAGATTAAACTATAATATAAACTATAATCCACACTTAGTGGCAATGTTCCAGTATGTGTTCATCAGTTGTAACAAATATACCACACCAATGAAGGATGTTGTTTGTATGGGAAAGCGTGGGAGGGGTAGGGAATGGGGCATATGGGAATCTCGTTCAGTTTTAATGTAATATTTACATACTCTGTATTTAAAAAAATAAAAGAAAAATTAAGGAAATATGAAACTATCCATCCCCTTTCCTCCCCATGTTTTAATAAACACAGTCATAAAGTGATTTCCTAATCTAAATTGTTTAAAATGTTTTGTATGACTGACTCTCAGGCTGCATTGAAAATATTCAACAATATGTTATTTTTTAGTAAAGACACCCAATGCAAAAAGACAGAGCATGAATATTGCTAATGGGTGTAGCAATAGTAACATTAAAAATAGTATTTTAGAGAAGAAGATATAACACAGTGATTGAGTGCCTGCTTCTCATATCCAAGTTCTTTGGTTCAATCCCCAGTACCTCCTATAAAAATAGTATTTAATATCAAAATCATTTAAAGGGACCTTGATAATTCATTCTTAAAAACTACAACCAACCAAGAATGAATTCATAAGTATTTAAGATTAGCATCAATATGCGCAGACAGTGGAGCAGGTGTAGCTCAGTGGTTGAGGGAAGGTTCAACATGTAGAGATCCTGGATTCAATCTCAGGTATCTTCTAAAAATTGCACAAATTAAACTGATAGTATTATCAGAAGAAATTGCAAAATTAATAGTCATGGTGGAAGATTTTTATCATTACCAGATAAAAAGGAAATATCTTTTATATAACATTTAAATATGGTTCACAATCTTGATCTAATATAAACGTAAAATCCACCAATAAAAATACATATCCTTTTTAACTAAACAGGGAATATTTACAAAACATAAGAACTGTATGAGTTTACAAAAAAGTCTCAAATAATTGAAAATAATTGATAATCACAAGTGATCATTAGAGAAGTGTTTATGTAAATCATGGTAAAACCATATTATGGCATACTTTGATATAAAAATGTTGTAGAGAGCTACATATTTCAGGTAATGATTTACCTCTGCATATTTTCAAGAAAAAACTGCAGGACAATATTACCAAAAAGGTGATTTATTTATAGCTACCCTGGTAGGTGAGGGAGGGTAGAACTCAACTGGGAGGAAGGAAAGGGGGAGGTTAAGTTTTATAATCAGGGTAAGGGCAGTGGGAAACTACTATCAGACAATTTTGTCAAAGAATAGAAGGAGGGTAAGTGTGAGGTTGATAACTTGGAATAGCTAGTATCTCAAGGTGTCTCTCCCACTTTGGTTTTTGCAATCTTAATTTGTTTTCCTGGCAGACCTACAGTTGCAAGATAGGTTTAAAGGTAGTCAGAGAGTAGGAAGGAGCAGGTAAAGTCTCACAGAAGCGAGCCAGGCAGCTTGGTCAAGGCAAAGAATATTTTTTGTCAACACTAACTGAAAAATTAATGCAAAATATATTAAGGAAAAAGTTTGTTTTAGGATTAGACATTTATCATGGAAAGGAATATAAAACTATATTCCTGGAGGGGGGCAAGATGGCGTTGGTGTAGGAGGGCGCACACTGCAAGCTCCCAGAGCAAGGCGGATTGGGGACGGGGTCCTGCCCGGGGGTCTGTGCTGTGCACGCGTGGAGTGAGAAGCTTGGGACATCTATCTGCGCGGACCGGCGGCGTGGACCGAACGGTGGAGATTCGTGAGTTTTGAGGCTGCCGGTGGGGGTTGGCACAGGCGGCTGAGCCCCGCGGTTACGGAAATAAATAATAAAACGGCCATTTGGAGCCGCGGGCGGGGGCGAATAAGTTTTATTTTCTGGGGAGCTGGCTGCCTGGCGCCCCTTGGACCTTGTGTGAGCAGAGCAAAAAGCTAGTCAGCACCCGGTGAACCGGAGAGGGGATTTTGGTCGGGGAACGGAGCTGATCTCCCTAGCCACCCAGGGATAGGACCCGGGCCGCTGCGGAGCCAGGAGGAAGGGACACTTCCCAAAGAAGGGAGGGTTCGGTTGGAAGACAGGGAAGGGTATTTTATATTTTTAGACATCGATCTGGCTGCCTGCACCGCCCCATAGCTTTGGGGAGCAGATAAGCCGACCTGAAGCAGCACCAGGCTGAGAGCAGACGCAAATCTGCACTCAAACTGATTTACTGAGCAGCCCGGGGACGCTGGAGCTCGGCGCCAGAAGGGGCGGAATCCGCAGTCTTTAGCAATCACTGACTAACATCAGAGTTTCAGCTAACCTGGGGAGTCCGAAAAGTGGGATGTGCTTGATTAATTTCCACGGGCCCAGCTAGGGTCCCTTCCGTAAGGGGGTTGGTCTAGAGGAGGAATTATTTTGGGTCCTGCATTTGGCTAAAAAAAAAAAAAAAAAAAGTGAGGTCACCTTAACAATTGAAAAATAAATTCTTTTTAATTTAGTTTAATAGCTAAAAGCTGCTTCAGGACCTGCATATAGAACTCTGTGGGGAAATTCATTGATAAACACAAGTAGGCAGGAAGGATCCACTTGGACCCTAGGGGTATCATTGACCCCCCTTGTTTCCTTCTTTTTTTTTTATTTTTTATTTTTTTTTATTTTTTTATTTTTTTATTAGTATTAACTTTTTCCTTTCAGACCTTTCTCTACTATTTCTCTACCTCCTCATAATTCTAGCCTTCTAAATCACTATATATATATATATTCCTCCATTTGTTTTCCCAGTCCATTATAGGAACTCCATATTTTTTCCTAGTACTCTACACTGCCTACACAAGTTAAATATTCATCTCATTGAATCTCATTTTGCCCCTCTTCTAACTTTTATCAACATTTCTATTATCCTTCTGCCTTCCTTACATCTTTTGATTCCTCTGGCCCTAACCTTTTGCCTTCAAGGGAACATAGAAAGAAGTAAGGAAATAAAATAAGAAGAAAAACTGCCAAAGAGAAAACTTAACTCACACGCAGAACCAACAGCTAAATAAAATTCTAGAGCATAGAGAAAAGCTAATCAACTGAACAAACCCATCAAGATAATATGATGACCAGAGGGCAAGAGAAAAATACAAATGACTCTGAAAAACTGGAAAACATGGACCAGTCCAGTGCACAAAATAAAAACCAGGAAGCAATGCAGTACATCGAACAACTAATCAAAGCTATCCAAACAAATATCATGGACCAACTTAAAGAACTGAAGGAAGAGATTAAGGATATAAAGAAGACACTGGGAGAACATACTGAAAAAATAACTAACACACCTAAAAACGTAATGGATATGATGGCAAACAAAGACACAATTCAAGAAATGAAAAAGACACTGGACTCACATGGCAGCAGAATTGAACAGGCAGAGGAAAGAATTAGTGATATGGAAGACAATACAGTTGAAATCAAAGAGATTGTAGAAAACATAGACAAAAAGATAGAAAAAATCCAGTATGGTCTCAGGGAATTAACCGATAATGCAAGACGCACACACATACGCATTATGGGCATCCCAGAAGGAGTAGAGAAGGGAAAGGGAACAGAAGGAGTGTTGAAGGAAGTTATGGCTGAAAACTTCCCAACTCTATTGAGAGAGATGGATGTGCAGATCCAGGAAGCACAGCGCACCCCAAATAGTATAAATCCCAACAGGCCAACTCCAAGACATATACTTGTCAAATTGTCCAATGCTCAAGACAAAGAGAAAATACTCAAGGCAGCAAGAGAAAAGAGAACCATCACATACAAGGGAAGCACAATAAGATTAAGTGCTGATTTCTCAGCTGAAACCATGGAGGCAAGAAGACAGTGGTATGACATAGTCAAAACACTAAAAGAAAAAAACTTCCAGCCACGAATTCTCTACCCAGCAAAATTGGCATTCAAAAATGATGTAGAGTTCAAAATATTCACAGATAAACAGCAATTAAGAGAGTATGTCAAGAAGAAACCAGCACTTCAAGAAATACTAAAGGAATCTCTACAAATTGAAAGGAAAAAACAAAGGAGAGAGAGTTGGAGGAGAGTTTAAAAACAACTGAAAACTCAAAAAGAGAAACAAAACAACATATGACATACATTAACCCAAAGAAAAAATGACTGAAGTAAGAAATTTATTACGAGTAATAACACTGAATGTTAATGGATTAAATTCACCAATCAAAAGACACAGATTGGCAGAATGGATAAGAAAATATGATCCATCTATATGCTGTCTACAAGAAACCCACCTTAGGCCCAGGGATTCAAGGAGGCTGAAAGTGAAAGGCTGGAAAACCATTTTACAAGCTAACAATAGCCAAAAAAGGGCAGGAGTAGCTATTCTAATATCAGACAAAATAGACTTTAAATGCAAAACTATTGTAAGAGACAAAGATGGACACTACATATTAGTAAAAGGAGTAATCTCTCAAGAAGAGAGAGCAATCATCAACATTTATGCACCTAATCGAGGTGCCTCAAAATACGTGCGGCAAACTCTGGAAAAACTAAGAGGAGAAATAAATTCCTCTACAATTATAGCAGGGGACTTCAACACACCACTATCATCATTAGACAGAACATCTAGGCAGAGAATCAATAAAGAAACTAAGGCACTCAACAATACATTAGAAGATTTGGACTTAATAGACATATACAGAACACTTCACCCAAATACAGCGGGATTTACATTCTTCTCCAGTGCACATGGAACATACTCCAAAATAGACCACATGCTAGGCCCCAAAACAACACTCAATGAATTCAGAAAGATTGAGATTATACAAAGTAATTTCTCTGACCACAACGGAATGAAGTTGGAAATCAATAAGGGCCAGAGAAACAGGTTAGGCACAAGGATATGGAAGTTAAACAACACACTCTTAGACAAACAGTGGGTCAAAGAGGAAATTTCAAAAGAAATCAGTAACTACCTTGAAACTAATGAAAACAACAACACAACATATCAAAACCTATGGGATGCAGCGAAAGCAGTCCTTTGAGGGAAGTTCATAGCCATAAATTCATATATTAAAAAAGAAGAAAGAGCTAAAATTGAAGACCTAACTACACACTTGGAGGAATTGGAAAAGCAACAACAAACTAAACCTAAAGGAAGTAGAAAACAGGAAATAACCAAGATTAGAGCAGAACTAAATGAAATAGAGAATAAGAAAGCACTGGAAACAATAAAC
>JAKSZT010053759.1:1713044-1745785 GCA_026826555.1 Tolypeutes matacus | reverse complement strand
AAAACCATAAAAACCTTGGAAGATAATGTAGGGAAGCATCTACAGGACCTTGTAATAGGAAATGGTTTTATGAACTTCACAGCCAAAGCACGAGCAGCAAGAGAAAAAATTGATAAATGGGATCTCCTCAAAATTAAAAACTTCTGCACCTCTAAGGATGTTATTAAGAAAATAAAAAGGCAACCTACCCAATGGGAAAAAATATTCGGCAACCATATATCTGATAGGAGCCTAATATCCTGCATATATAAAGAAATCCTTCACCTCGAAAATAAAAGGACAAACAACCCATATAAAAAATGGGCAAGTGACCTAAAAAGACACTTCTCAAAGGAAGAACTACAAATGGCTAAAAAGCACATGAAAAAATGCTCAACATCACTTGCTATCAGGGAAATGCAAATCAAAACTACAATGAGATACCATCTTACACCCATCAGAATGGCAGCTATTAAAAAAACAGGAGACACTAAATGTTGGAGAGGATGTGGAGGAATAGGAACCCTCATCCACTGCTGGTGGGACTGCGGTATGGTCCAGCCACTGTGGAGGACAGTTTGGCGGTTCCTCAGAAAACTTGCAATAGATCTTCCGTATGATCCAGCAATTCCAATACTGGGTATATAACCAGAAGAACTGAAAACAAAAATACAAACAGATATATGCACACCAATGTTTATAGCGGCATTGTTCACCATTGCCAAAAGTTGGAATCAGCCCCGGTGCCCATCAACAGACGAATGGATAAGCAAAATGTGGCACATACATACAATGGAATATTACTCAGCGTTAAGAAGGAACAAAGTGCTAACACATGGAATAACGTGGATGAATCTTGAAGAACTTATGTTGAGTGAAGCAAGCCAGGCACTGATGGATGAACAGTATATGACCTCACTGATCTGAACTGAGTAAAGTGAGCAGTCTCTGAGAACCATTGTCTGAAAGATAGGTTAACAAAGGAGAGTAAGAGAAGAGCAGGCTTTGAGCCATCTCCCATATGGACATAATCTATGTAAGTGTATTTGATTATTTTATGGACTAAATTTTCATGGAGGATTTGGATCACAGAAGGGTTACAGTGGGTACTGCGGGGGATTATTGGGGGGAGGGTGGCTGGTGGGGGTTCGTGGGGATTGGTTCAACCGAATATGCATGAAAGATATACAAAATCATTCAAAGCATCGGGGGATGGGGCATGGTCACGATGGGTGGATAATTACACAATAAATGAGGGAATCTGAATTCCTAGCCTGGAGAGCTCTGCCACAGTCTCCAAGGGAGCAGCAATAGTCCTCTGAGTGTAGGGACAGTGCCTGTCAAAATAGGATGACCCACTGATTTTTTTTTGTTGTTGTTGTTGACTACCCTTGTGAGTTTTTGCTCTTGTAAATAAGACTTAGCCTGCAGTTGTGGGGTGCCTAAGGGTTGCCACCTGAGAGCCTCCTTGTTGCCCAAATGTGGCCTCTCTCTAAGCCAAACTCAGCATATGATTGCATTACCTTCCCCCCAACGTGGGACATGACTCCCAGGGATGAGCCTCCCTGGCAACGAGGGATTAATACCAAGTGCCAACTGGCAGCTTTGTGCAGTGGCAGTATCGTAGCCAATGAGGTTTATCCGAGGCACGATTATTGCTAATTGAAAACTTTTCCCAAGTGCCAACTGGCAACACAACTGGAAAAAGTCCTTGAATAAAAGGGGGAAACGGTAAAGACAAATGAGTTCAAGTGGCTAAGAGACTTCAAAGAGAGTCGGGAGGTCATCCCAGAGGTAACTCTTATGCACACCTCAGTAGGAGCTCATAGAACATCTAAGTGCTTATCACCCCACTCAGTGGGGTTCCTGAGAGCTCCAGAGACACCCTGGTCTTATATAAGGGGGGATAGCCCCAGAGACTGATGCCTTATCAGTGGGTTCTATTTTGGAATCTGTGCTCCTGAGAGTGACAGAATTAGATTCAAATAAGTCCTCCCTGCACATGGTTCACCAGTCCCTTCTATTCAAACCTACATGTGATGCTGGAGTTTCTTAGGTATACTTCCAGAGACTGGAGCCTCCCGCCTACCTATGTGCCAGGTGTGCATGAAATCTAGGTGGAGCTGCAACTCCTACCCTACAGCTAAATGGACTCATCCAAGTCACCTGGTGAGGAGACAATGATGGGAAATGGCCATCCCAGGGAATGGAGAGGGTCTGCATCTGCAGGCAGGATCATCCCACCCACCATATCCATGGGATATAAGCCCTCTCTCACTTGGAGTTGGAGTGGACATCACCATCCCAGTCGCCTCTGGATTGGGGGAAGAACTATGGACTAGAGTGGACTTGATGGTATTCTCTTGCTCACATATGGTGATTCTTGCAATGCAAGAAATTATAACAATGAGGTGGAGCCAGTGGCCACTTGACAGTTTTTTGGGTAGGGAGGGGATGAGCAGTTGAAATACAGGGGCTTCTTTGGGAGTTGGAGATTGTCCTGAGTACTGTTGTGGCAATGGATGTAGGCCATTTTAAATCAGCACACACCACTCAGAACTGAGTGGGAGAGAGTGTGGTCTACAGTGTGAACCGTGGTCTATGGTTGGTGGCAAGGCTCCAGGAGGTTTAAGTTCATTGAGGTTGGTGGGCCACACTATGGGAGATGTTTGTGTTGGATGTGGTGGGAGGTGTGGGAGGTGGGCAACATGGGAATCCGAGTGGGTTCCGTATAATATTTTAGGTAATCTAAGCACCTCTTAAAATATATGTATATATATATATATAAAATAACATTTTTGTTAGCAAATACACATATATGCATATATATTTATATATCATTTTACAAATGTTTGTATGTATTGTGAGAATTTTGATTTTTACCCATAATAAAAAAATAAAATAAAATAAATAAATAAATAAAACTATATTCCTACTTATATTTTTGTGCCTACAATAATATATTTTCATGACTGTTGTAGACAAAAATACATAGTAATTTCATTGGATAGCAGGAGTTTGAATTTTCTAGGATATGTGTATAGATCGATATTTATTTATAGAAATTGGTTAGAAAATGACTGAATCCCAATGATTGAGTGTGTTTCCTTTTAATAGTACATGTATATGTAAACTGTTGATACCAAACTCTATGAATTTGATACTTGTTACTCTTAATTTGCTTCAAGTTTTGGGTATATGGCATGTGTCACCAGAGAGGATAATTAAAACTGTAATAGAAGATAGATTTATTATACTTGCTACTATAGGAGTATCATTTAAAAAGAGAAGCACACATAAAAAATGAGTTGCATTATTTAGTTTCCTCAAATATTTGTTTAAAGGTCACTTCTATCTTTCACTATTTCCTAAATGAGCAGTTGTTTTCTTTAAAGAACTCACATTTACTTAGTTAATTAAGTACATATTTAGAAGATATTCCACTCTGCTCTGTTCTATGATATAACTGTAGGCTCACATGGTTCTCTATTTGAGAAATGTAAATTTTTAAGCAGTGTTATTGAGAAATATTCACATTCCACACAATCCCTGCAATGTTTGCACTTAATGTCTTGTTGCATAATCACAGAGTGGTGCATTCATCACCACAAACAATTTCATAACATTTTTTTTACTCCAAAAAGGAAAATCATGTACCCCCAAGGAGTCACCTCTCAATCCCACAGGGTTCACTATGTTTTACAGTCCCATGTTTTAGTCTCTAGGTTTCCTTCTAGTAACATACACAACCCAAAACTTCCCCCTTTAACCTCATTCAAAAATCATTCAGTGTGTGAATTATACTCACAGTAATGTGCTTCCATTATCTCTATCCATTTTCAAACATTTAAAATGAAGCTAAATAGAAATTCTGCACAAATTAAGCATCAGTTCCCCATCCTCTATGTACATTCTCTCTCTTGGTAACCTATATTCTAAATTCTATTTCTGTGACTTTGCTTATTATACTTCATATTAGTGAGATCATAAAATATTTGTTCTTTTGCATGTGGCTTATTTCATCCAACATAATTTTTTTCCAGGTTTTGATGTTTAGGCTAATGTGTCAACTTGGCCTGGTAATTGTACCCACATTCCTCATTTGGGTGTGCTACTCCAGCCCATTTACCAAGTGATCAGAAAAACTACTAGTTTTGGTCAGAGACTGGAAGAAAGAAGGGTCTGTGACAGGTCCAAGCTGCTGTGTAAGGTGCACTACCACTTGGACTATATGATTCAGCAGATCCAATCATAATGGAAGTTTCAGTGGCAAAAAGAGATGCTGTATGGAGGCTTTGGCATGCTCCTATAGGGGAATTATAATGCAGACCCTTTGAATTTTGGAGAAAAGCCCTTCCATCCTCCCCAGATTACTCTCCTTTTCAGAAACAGATTTTGGCCTGCTCCTGGGCCTTAATAGAGACTGAATGTTTAACCATGGGCCATTAAGTTACCATGAGACCTGAGTTGCCTAGCATAAGCTGACCCACCATACCATAAAGTTGGACATACACAGCACTCCATAATAAAGTACTCCATAATAAAGTGGAAATGGTATATACGAGATAGGGCTTGAGTGGGCCCTGAAGGCACAAGTTACATGAGGAATTCACAAACATGTTTATGGTCACCACCCCTGCCATGTTACCTTCTCTTTCCCAGCCCACAGCTTTGGCCTTACAATCAGTTGACTGGGGAATAGAAAACTCAGGCATGGTTTAAAGATGGTTCTGCATGTTTTGTAGGTACCACCCAAAAGTGGACAGCTGCAGCACTACTGCCTTTTCCTGGGACATCCCTGAAGGATAGTGGTGAGGACAAATCCTCCCAGTGGGCAGAAATTTGAGGAGGACACATGATTGTTCATTTTGCTTGGAAGAAGAAATGGTCAGAGGTGCATTTGTACACTGATTCATTTGCTGTTCCAATGGTTTGGGTGGATGGTCAGGGACATGGAAAGAACATGATTGGAAAATTGACGAAAAGAAGTCTGGGGAAGAAGTATGTAGATAGACTTTTCTGAGTGGGCAAAAACATGAAAATATTTGTGTCCCACATGAATGCTCACCAGGGGGTGACTTCAGCAGAGGAAGATGTTAATAATCAAGTGGATTAGATGACCTGCTCTGTGGCTAACACTCAGCCTCTTTCCCCAGCCACTCCTGTCATTGCCCAATGGGGTCATGAACAAAGTGGCTATGGAGGTAGGGTTGGAGGTTATATATGGGCTCAGCAACATGTACTTCCCCTGACCAAGGCTGAATTGGCTATAGCCTCTGCTGATTGCCCAATCTGCCAGCAGCAGACACCCACAGTCAGCCCCCAATATGGCACCATTCCCTGAGGGGATCAGCCTGATACCTGGTGGCAAGGTAATAAAACTGGACCACTTCCGCCATGGAAGGGCCAGTGATTTGTTTTAACTGGAATATATACATACTCTGAATATGGATTTGCATTTCCTGCACACAATGTTTCTTCCAAAACTACCATCCATGGACTTGCTGAATATCTTATCTTCCACCATGGCATTCCACACAGCATTGCTTCTCATCAAGGAACCAATTTCACAGCAACTGTTGTGCAGGAATGTGCACATGCCCATGGAATTCACTGGTCTTACCATGTTCCCCATCCCCTTGAAGCAGCTGGATTGATAGAATGGTGGAATGACCTTTTGAAGACTCAATTACAGTGCCAATTAGGTGGCAATACCTTGCAAGACTGAGGCAATGTTCTCTATGAGGCTATGTATGCTCTAAATCAGCAACCATTCTATAGTGCTCTTTCTCCCATAATCAGGATTCTTGGATCCAGGAATCAATGGATGGAAAAGGGAGTGGCATTACTCACTATTACCCCTAGTAACCCACTAGGAAAAATTTTGCTTCCTGTCCCTGCAACACTAAACTCTGCTAGTTTACAGGTCTTAGTCCCGAAAGGAGGAATGTTGACACCAGGGAACTCAACAATGTTTCCATTGAACTGGAAGTTATGATTGCTAAGGTTTCTTTGGGTTCCTCTTACCTCTGAATCAACAGGCAAAGAGGGGAATTACTGTATTGGCTGTGGTGATTGATATTGACTATCAAGGGGGAAATATGACTGCATCTACATAATGAGGGTAAATAAGAATTTGCCTGGAATACTGGAGATCCTCTGTGTTGTTTCCTAGTACTTCCATGCCCTGTGATTAAGATCAATGGAAAATTACAGCAACTCAATTAAAGCAGGACTAAAAATGGCCCAGAATCTTAAGGAATGAAAATTTGGGTCACCCCACCAGGCAAAGAACCATGGCCAGCTAAAGTGCTTGCTGAGGGTAACAGGAACATGGACTGTAGTGGAAGAAGGTTGTGATAAATATGAACTTCATCAATGTGACCATTTACAGAAATGAGGACTATAATAGTCATGAATCTTTCTTGTTTCATTGTGAGTATGATTGTATGTGTACACAAAATGAATTTCTATGTTTTCTTCCCCAACCTTTTCCCTTATCATATGACAAGTTGTATTAGTTTCATGTCATAATAATTACCCAAGGATTTGCACCCTAATCTGTAGGGAATTAATGCATTTCTGGTTGTATGCAGGAGAATTGAACACTGTTAGGTAGAAATATATATATATATATGCATGTCTGTTATTGTTTTTACTTAGAGGATAAGTATGATTTAAGGTAAAGGGTATGGTTGCTGAGTTGACAAGTGGTGGACTGTGGTGATTAGGCTAATGTGTCAACTAGGTCAGGTAATTGTGCCCAGTTGTTTGGTCAAGGAAGCACTGGCCTAATTGTAATTCATTTATGGGCTTTAGTCATCAGTGAATTTACTGCATAGATGGCTGACCACATCTACAATCAACCAGGGTGATTGCCATCAGCAATGAGTGATATTTTATGCAATCAGTTGAGTGACTTAAAAGGGGAAGTGAATTCAGCATTCAGAGAGAATTTCCCAACTCATCTTTGGACAGCCAACATCTCCCAGAAACTCATCAAGGACCTTCATCGGACTTTCACCAGAGACCCTGGTTTGCAACCTGCCTGCAGAACTTGGACATGTGCATCCCGATGGTCATGTGAGAGACTCTTATAAACTCTCATATTATTTACAGATATCTCCTGTTTATTCTGTTTCCCTAGAGAGCCCTAATGCACAGGTTCATCCATATTTTTGCATGCATCTGTAATTCATTCCTTCTTACTGCTGAATAATATTGCTATGAATGTATCTACCACACTTCACTTATCCACTTATCTGTTGATGGACTCTTTGATCCCAAAATTTGGTAACTGAGACATCTAATTTTGAACAGTCCCTGCCCTCAGGGTTACAAGACTAGTGGGAGGAGAAAAATAATCATCAAATAATCACAGATGAATGAATTAATATGAGTTTTTTGGAGGTTTGAAGAGGAGATATTGTTTCAGACAGAGAGTGAGAAATGCATTCCTCTCAGGTTTTAGCTGAGATCAGAAGGGGGGGGTAGACATGTGGTGTAAAAGTCCATTTCAAGGGACTGGGACATGATGACTATATTAAGTTTAAAAGTTTTGGTTTTCTTTCTGTTTAGAATGAGGCACTGGTTTTCTTTCAAGCAAAGAATGAAGATAATTATATTACCCCAATTCTAAGTAGTTTTCCCTAGGTCCTGCACAGAAGTCTTTGGCCCTTCTAAGGAGTCAAACATCTTCCTGCAAACCAATCTACCTCTGTCCCAGACCATTGCATTGATGTCAGAGCATTTCTTCCTGGTGGACAACAAGGCCCCCCAACTTGTGGCCCTTCCTCTCTAGGAAGAGGTCTTTTAGGACGTTAGGGAGTGTTTCATTCTTATTTACAAATGCTGAATAGGTTGTGTTTGTTTTCTCTACCTTCTGTCATCTGTCTTGTGTTTACACAGAAAATTTAAAGCATTCTGTCATAATCTTACACAACCTCTTCACAGTTCATCTTATACTCAGAAATCCACCTTTGAGGGCTCAATCCATCTTTTTATTTCCATGAAAGCATACTTGCCCAATAAGGTTTTTTACTCCATATGCACAACAGGAGTGTTTTTTGAAGAAATAAACAATACTCCCCTCTCAACATCCCAACCTCTCATCCTCTGAAAGTTCTGCCAATGTCCAGTGGGTTCCGTGTAATATTTTGGGTAATCTAAGCATCTTTTAAAATATATGTATATATATAACATTTTTGTAAGCAAATGCACATATATGCATATATATTTATATATCATTTTGCAAATGTTTGTATGTATTGTGAGAATTTTGATTTTTACCCACAATAAAAATAAATTAAAAAAAAAAAAGCCTAATGTCCAGAATTCTATGGGAAAATGGGTGTGGTAGAGAAACTGCCAAGATTCTGATGCAGATTCAATCTCAACTCTCCTCCAGCTCTACATTAGTGATAATCCCCCAGTGCCAAATTTCCCTCCACACATCAGCTAGGGCCTTTATGTAACAAAACTGGGGTCACAATTATCACATAGCAGATTCAGTCTATCATCTTAGAAGACTGAAAATGATCCCAAATCTAGCAGTTGTTCACATTTCTTGAGAGCAGAGGAAGCATCCCCACAACAGATAGCAGTGAGATGACAATGATTCAGACTGCTAAGAGAGCCACCAAGGGTTGAAATGTCTTATGTAGCCCTGAGGTTTCACACATTATCATTGTCCTTAGCCCCAAGCAGGGCAGGGTCCTTGATTGGATATTCTCCTGATGCCCAGAAAAGGCAGGTCCACACTGCTCTTTCACTTGTAAACATTCAGTACCCATTTTAGGTGCTATCTTTTTCTGTGCTTGGATTGAAAGGACCTTCTGTGGCTTTGAACATTTTCCCCAAATCAATTCCCTCTCCTTTGAGGCACTATTTCTAACTGATGAGTATGGGATAAATATGGTCAGGGAAAAGCAGCATATTAGGGACTTGATTCTGAGGAATGGAACATATTTAGGAAAGGACATGAGATTAAATTTAGATTGTAAATGATTTGTACACTGTGTTGGTAAGAATGTGACTGCATGTGGTCAAGGAGAGGTTTCTCAGAGGACCAGGCTACAGAGACAATAAATCTTGGAAGCCCCACACTGCCAAGATAGACCCTCTCTTATGGCCAGCATGTCAGGGCTATATGTTTTAAAGGGAACAGTCTGTGAGAAGAGGGAGCCTGAAGTGACATTTCATTATCACCTTCTGCTGCCCTGCATTTCAGAGATGTCCTTATGTAAAAAAAAAAAAAAAAAGGTAAAGTTATTTTATTCCACTTAGGGATAGCACAGTGAAATATGATTACAGGAAAAAAGAGGAGAAAAAGGAGTTGCTGCCATTAAACACAGTGGATAATGGGAAATCCAAGAATTAGAAAATTGATAACTAGTAAATGACACTGAGAAGGTGTCATGAGAAATGGACAAGGATTCAATTTATACAGTAAAGAGGAAGAGGCTAGACACAAAAACAAAGAGCACAGGAAAAAAGCTAATACAAAAGCAGCAGGCATTAGAAAAAGAAAGTCATCTGCTGCCACCTGATGAGCTCAGGAGAGCATCAGAGAAAAGAACCCCACTTCCCAATGAGGCAGAGCATTTCCATACTTTCTCTAAATTTTCCTTATCTTTGAGATATGATGTCTCTGTCTCTTAAGGCCTCTGTCTCAATTACAGAAATATTTCTGTCACATTGGGTTGGTGCTGGAGAGTTGTGTCACCTCCTGGGGATGTCCTAATGAGGGTCAAGAACTTACTGGGCAATCAGGGGACTCACAGATCTATCTGAGCAGCCATATTTGCCAGCAAGCAGGACATTGAGAGCTTAGTACAGGAGACCATGACCCAGTATCCCCTAGAGGAGTTTTAGTGGAGATATTATCCCCTGAGACAAAATCATATATTCATTTTCTACTTTTTCTCCAACATTATGGGCTGATTTCTCAGACTCCCCATTTTCAAGGTCTCTCAACCCCACATGAGAATCTATAGGCTACAGGATTTGGATTCAGGAACAAAACTTGCACATATTGACAGTTCTTAAGTGCAGAGGAGATTCCCCACAATGTGCAGCAGTGGGATGGCAATCCTTCTGTCTGTTGAGAGAAAAATGAAGGGGAAAATGTACCAGTTCTGCAGTGTCACTGTAAATATTATACTTAGTCCCTAGGAAGTGGATGCACAATCCTTTCCCATTTTCTTGCTCCCCAGGCAAACAGGGTCCCATACTCCCATTTCATTCTGTGAGACTCAGCATGTGGTTTTAGCCATGAACATATTCTCTGCCTTATACCTAAGAGATTTCTTTCCATGACCAGCATCCATGTTTTTCCTTATAGCAAGTCCCATTTTTTTTAGACTGACAGTTTTGGGACAAATTTTCTTGTGGAAAAGCTTGTTCTGGGACTTTGGTTCTGGAGAATGGGACAGAGGCAAGAAAAGAATTTGAAAAGCCAGTGTACTTTTTGGGACATGGGTTGGAGGTGGGTGTGTTCAGAGAACCAGTCCTCTATTTGGATGAAGAAGATGGCAGTCCCACAGGCTATCAGGACAGACCCTTTCATTAGGCCTGCAGCTCTGAATCATTTTGATGGATTTGGGGCAGTTATGTGAGAAGAAGTTGTCTGAATGGGCATTGTTATTAATTTTTACTTCTATATCAGGAAGTTCCCCAACACTTCAACTCAGAGTTAATCTAAGGAGAGAAACAGAGGGCTCCTTCCTTTATGTTTTGGTTCCTCATATTCAGCACTATTGACATTTGGGGCCAGATAATTCTTTTGCTTTTTTCCAGAGCAGATGTTTAGCAGCAGTCCTGGTAGCAGACCCCCAGATGCCAAAAGCACCTGATGATCCCCACAAATTGTAATAATGAAAAATGTTTTTCCACACAATGTGGAAAGTTCTTCTGGGACAAAATTGCCCCTGGTTGAGAAGTACTGCTTTATGCAACTTGAGGGATGGCAGAAGCAATGATAAGAATCACAAAATAAGGAGACCAATCCCAGGTGCCTGATATCTTCTAAGGGACTGCTGGTAAGCACTGGGATGACCAAAATTTTGATCATATATTAGTTTTGAAGGAAGAGTTAATCAAAATATGGAAAGGTCCACTGCTTAGTATATGTGTGACATTACCTAAGTTATATAACCTCTTTGCTCCAGAGTTTAGGCCCTTTTTAATGGTTGGATGATATTATGAATACTATTACTTTCATTGAAAAATTAAAATAAAATTATGAATTGCTATTACAGTTATGGAATAGCCGAGTACTGTTAACTTGTTTTTTTTTTCCTTCATGTTTCATACTAGAAATGTGTAAAGAAGCTTCATCCCTGCAGATTGAGCATGTGTGAGAAGGAACAATGAGTGTCACTCTCTTGCTTAATACCTGGTCCCAAAGACCTAGGCTCCCTCCATACCTGGAGGGTGAAAGAATAGAACGTAAGGGGTGGGGTTTAGCCTATGAACTTGTGCAGTGTAGGCTCCCAATATAAATATTGCCCTTCTCTGGGGCTTTCTTGGAGGTTCAGATTATCACCTGGTTATGAGAAAATGGGTCATAGCATCAACTGCTCACAAGTCCTATGTGGGCATCTGAAACTTGGTGGACAAGAATAATGGAAGGCAAAAAAGGGAGCTGTAGTGTGGAAAATTTATATTCATTTCAGCGAAGGACTTCTGGAAAACCTCACTCAAACCCAGCCCTTACTGCCACCAGCATATTCAGACTGAAGCTGTCTTTTTCCTGGCCATAAGGAACAGCTGAAGATGTGTGAGGCTAAGCAATTCATGCACCCTCAATAAATTGGTCATAAAGAATATGAGAGTGAGGGAGGAGAGGGAGAAACAAGACAGAGAGACTGAGACAGCAAGCCAATGGGAGTGAGAGTACACTGATTACTGGTAGGAGATAAGGCTCTCTTAAACCACTTGGCACATAAGATGAGATAAGGAGAGCATTAGGGTTCAGGCCTACGTCATCAATTTGGCAAAGACATTCTATGATATCCTTCAATTTTAACATCCTCCAAAGTATGCTGATCTGTCACCCCATAATGCCTTCCATCATCAGAGCAGAAAGCCCCACACATTGAGGAGGAAGAAAAAAGAAAGACATTTTAATCCAGGGAATATGCAGGGTAAGGAAGACTCATCAATCTTTAGAGGCCAGTAAGATCAAGCAGTTTTATTTTCCCACAATGTGTGAGCAAAGTTTCAAACATAACCCCATTTCCACAGATCCCTGTGTGTTTGGGAGACTCTGCCCCAAGAATGATTTTGAAACTCAGTTTGCTGACCCCCTGTAGCCCTGCATACCTTTGTTGCTTTTTTGGGATGAATCCTCAAAAGGCATATTCAAATGCTGACCCAATGGTCATGTTGGAGCAGACCGATTTGTGAACAGGAACTTTGAAGGTGTTATTAGTTAAAGTGTGCATTCATTTGTGAATGATATATTAGATGATTCAAAATTGAATCAGCCTGAGCATTAATCTAAATAATTGAAGCCTTTAAATGCAAAAGGAATTTGGACATAGTTAGTAGATACTAAAAGTCAGTAGTAACCAAAGGAGCAGACTCAAAGAGATGTTGTATCAAGTGACAGTGTATTTCCAGAAGGCTGCAGACTCTTGGCGTAAGTCAGTCCTGCCAATATATTGATATCAGACTTATAGTGTCAAAAATGTGAATTAATAAATTTATGATATTTCCTTAGCAGCCCTAACAGCTAAGACATTTTCCTTCTCACAACTCAAGGGCTTTCTTGACAACATAAACTCAGAGTCACTTCAGTTTCATTAATCTACAAGACTAGTGGCCAAAGACCTTGCATAGATGTTCATTCTTTCTAGATTTAAATCTTGCTGTTGAGGAAGATTCTTGAGACTAGAAGAAATATTTTGACACCAGGCATCAGTGGACCCAAAAGTTTTCCAAATGTAAGAGATACATAAAGTGAAAAATATTCTTGGATATTGTCACAGTTTGGCATTACTTTTGAATTCCAAAAATGATATTTTGGAATAGAACTTTCCAAAGTAAACTTGAGAATGTGTTTTGGCTTCTCCTTGCAGTTTATAGTAAAATGCTAGATGAGAGATATAAGCTGAAAACGGAATTTTTAGGAACCATGAAACTAGAAAATGATTCCAGAAATTCCAAGCCTCTGGAAATCAAGCTCCCAGCTGATTCTACCACATTTGAGGAATTAACTAAACTTGGAGCTTGTATATCAGGATTGAAAATGCAGTTATCTAGGAAAGACTTGTAGCAGGTCTTACTGTCTGATGGCTTGGATCCCTGATTCTTGTATGCTAAACCAACAAGCTTTTTGAGAGAGCTGTATGAACAAAAGCATGGTCAGTTTGGACTAAAAGGAGCATGTAAGGGAAAGATGGAAGGGGAAACAGCTTTAAGAGGAAAACCATGGAAGCTGAGATCTGGAATTAAGACATCACCTTGGTCCAAGAGAAGAACATCTCCCATGTGTACAGAGATGGTGAGTTTGCCCCAGAAGTTGAAGAGGGTCAATTTTCCTGCCCACCATTCAGGAAAAGGTTTGCTGCTCCAGGGTACAAGGAGGGTGAACCACGTTCCACAAGTGTTAGGGAGGATAAGATCAACATCCCATAGGTCTGAGGGTGTGGGTGTGCCCCCCATGGATTAGGGAAGACCAGATTGCCAACTCATTGCTCTGAGAGGGTTGAGCCTGTATGCTAAATGTTTTGGAGTATGTTGTCTTCACTTCACTGTAATAGGGGGGTTAAGACTCGTACCTGAATATTGGGTAAAATGTGGCAATCACCCCAACACTCTTGGAGGATGATGTCTGGAGCTCAGTCACTACCCAGATGTTTGATGAGGGTGGAACCAAGGAAATGGCTGTTGGACAAGCCTGTGGAAAATATGGGTTCTCATGAAGCCCCAAGGAAAGGAAACCATCATCTTGAGAATGACTCTCAGACTTTGAAATCTAATGAATTGTGCCCAGCACGTTTACAGAACTGTTAGAGACCCATGATCATGTTTCCCTCCCAATTTCTCCATATGGTAATAAAAATGTTTATCCCTTTTCTGTCCATTTCTATATTGGAAGCAGTTAAGTTGTTTTTTTTTCCCACAGGTTTACAGTCAGACAAGACTTTGCCCCAAAACCAACTGTATTTTTATAAATTGATTGTGATGTGATTTTTTACTTAGCATTACTTCTGAAATAAGGATGATTAATATTGTAATGTCTTTTGGGAATTCAGAGGGTGGAGTGTAGCAGTTTGACATTATTTATGAATTGCAAAAATAGATATTGGATTGTGGTTGGAAAATGATCTGTACCTCTGGGCATATTAGATTGTGTTGCATTCAGAGGTTTCACTTTTGCTTGATTAAATTATGATTAAGGCTTTGATTGGGTCATATCAGTATGACATGGGGGCATGGAGTCATGGAGAAAACCTCACAGCAGAGCAATGAGTAGAGTTATTTTTTTAAAGCTGGAGCCACAGGAAGTAAACACACAGAAGAACACAGAAGAATAGAGATGGCTCCATATATATGGCAGAGGCTCCAGGAAGAGAGAGAGCCTGATAGTCTACAGCTGACCTTGTGGAGTGAACAGAGCAGCTGAGCCCAGAGAGAAATGAGCCCCAGGATAGAGACAAGTCTTATCACAGCCTTCAGGTGATATTGGAAGAACTTGGACCATGGAGATTTAAGAGCAAGAAGAAGCCTGAACCCATCTGGCTCCCACATGTGGCAAAGACTTTGGTGAGGGAAGTAACTTAAGCTTTATGGCCTGGCAACTATAAGCTTCTACCTGAAATAAATATCCTTTGTAAAAGCCAACAGATTTCTGGTATTTTGCATCAGTGCCTCTTTGGCTGGCTAATACAGATATTGTTACTTTTGTAAGAGAGAACCCTAACTTCAGTTCCTGTCAGCAACATCAACCTCATGGTGCTATATCTTTGTTCCCCACTCTTTCCTTTCTAGAAGACAGCTCAGAATCCAGCTTGGGTCACAGTACTGGACTCAGCTCAGGTCCTGGAGTCTTCTTTCTAACTAACTGTTTTAAGGGGTGTATTCAAGACTGGGAAACCCTTGGAGAAAATCTCATATCTGGTAACTGGACCTGGGACTGGAGTAGACATAGAAGATGAAGGGGAAGTTCAGAGCCATTGCTATGCAGAGCTGAGTTGTAGTTAATAGATGGTTGACTCTCAAAAGTTTTACTTATACCTGACAGGCAGATAATGCCTCCTTGTAACTTTGGACAGACCTCCTCCACCAAAGAATGGCAGTCAGTGGACAATGGGCTATACATGGGAACTATGTGAGCAGAGGGACCTAAGAAGATGATTTTCCTACATTATTTCTGAAGTTTTTTATTTGTAGCTTCTTTTTCTGAGGAGGTACTGGGATTGAGCCCAGGACCTCATATATGAGAAACAGGCATCCAACCATTGTGTTATATACACTCCCTAGTGAGAGTTTTTCTTTTTTTTCCATTTGTTCATTTTTTAAGAGGTACCAGGGATCAAACCTGGGACCTTGTATATGGGAAGCAGGTACTCAATCACTTGAGCTACATCCATTCCAAGTTGAAGCTTTTATATTTAGGTCTTTGATCCTTTCTGAGTTAATTTTCATATAAGGTGTGAGATAGGGGTACTCTTTATGTTGCATATAGATATCCAGTTCTCCCAACACCATTTTTCAAATACACTATTCTGTCCCAGTTGAGTGGACTTGGCAGATTTTTAAAAAATCATTTGATCATAAATTGTGAGTCTACATCTGAGTTCCTGATTTGGTTTCTTTGGCAAATCTATCTTTATGCCAGCCCAATGCTGTTTTCACCACTGTAGCTAAGTAATGTGCTTTAAAATCAGAAAGTGAGAGACCTCCAACTTAGTTCTTCTTTTTCAAGACATTTACCACATATACTTCCAAATAAATTTGATAATTGGCTTTTCCATTTATGCAAATATAAGTATTTCTTTTATTTGGTTTTGAGATGAACCTATAGAAATTTTGTAAAGAATTGACATTTTAAAAATATTTATTCTTACAGTCCATGAACACAGAATGTTCTTCCATTTATTTACATCTTCTTAACTTCTTTTAACAATGTTTCATAATTTTATGAATACAGGTCCTTTATGTCCTGGGTTAAGTTTATTCCTAAATATATGACTCCTTTAGTTGCTTTTATAAATTGAATTTTGTTCTGATTTCTTCCTCAGATTGTTCATAAGCATTGTATAGAATGCTACTGATTTTTTAGTATTAATCTTGTATCCCACCACTTTGCTGATCTCATCTATTAGAACAGTTTGGCAGTACCTCAAGAAGGTGAATATAGATGTGACCTATGATCCACCATTTCCACTACTAGAAATATGTTCAGAAGAACTGAAAGCAAGGACAAAAATTCTTAGCACATTAAGATTCATAGCAGCATTACTCACACTTGCTAAAATATGGAAGAAGCCAAAGATGTCTATTAAATGAAGAATAGATAAAGAAATGGGGGTAAAGACACACAATGGAATACCATTCAGCTCTTAGAAGAAATGAAATTGGAATGCTTATGACAAAGTGGATAAACCTAGAGGATAGTTTATGGAGTGAAATAAGCTATATAGTAAAGGACAAATATTGATTGTATAGTTTATTAATATGAACAAAATATGATGAGTAAACTCACAGAGGTAAACTCTATAGTGTAGCTTATTGGGTAATCTAAGCACCTCTTAAAATATATGTATATATATATATATATATATATATATATAACATTTTTGTAAGCAAATACCCATATATGCATATATATTTATATATCATTTTGCAAATGTTTGTATGTATTGTGAGAATTTTGATTTTTACCCATAATAAAAAAAAAAAAGAAAAGAAATATAAGGCTGATTGAGAATGGGAGATGATTAATGTATGCAGCATTATTAATAAGGTTAATTGAAAAAGTGTGAAAATAGAGTTGAGAGTAAAATATTATAATGGGTATAACACTGTTGATTTATAAATATGACCGTCTGGAAGTGGTAGTATGTGGAAGTAAATGTCAATTTAAAGGAAAGTAGAGCATAATCTGTATATCAGTGGTATCAGTGGTGGATGAAGATGATTATTAATAGTGTAAATATGTCTTCTCATCTTTTACAAAGTACCAAGAATATGGAGATACACTGGAAAATTTCAACTAAAGTAACGTATGGACCAGTTCACTGTAACATTGCAATATTTTGCAGCAATGGCAAGAAGATTTTTTTTCAATACTAAGGGAGAAAAATAGGAGTGAATATGGGGGTATGGAATTTTTCCTTTTGAGAAATGAAAACTTCTAAAATTGACTGAGGTTATGGAAGTACAACTCTGTGATAAAAATGAAAGCCACTGAATGTCCACTTTGAATGCATTCTACAAATCATGGGATTGTATAACACAGGGAATCTTTGATGGATGATGAACTGTGGTTAACAGGACAAATATGAGAATGCTTTCCCCTGAATGATAAGAAATATATAATACCAATATAGGGTGTTAATTGTGCTGGGGGAAAATACACCAAATAAAAGATATGTGCTATTGTTGGTAGTAATATTTTCATGATCTTTCATAGTTTGTAACAAATGTTTCAAAATAATGCAAGGTGGTGGTTGGGAGATGTATGGAAGTCTTGTATCATGATCTGCATATTTTGTGAATTCACATGTTTTCCATTACTTTTATTGTTTATGTATGTTCATGTATGAATGATACATTTCAATAAAATTTTATTTTTAATAAAGTATTTGATTTTCAACTCTAGAAATTCCAATAATTGTTTAAGGACAAAGCTAGTCCTCTTGCTATGTATTCACCAATGTGGCATCCTTTCTCTTATCATTCTCAGGTATTCTTCATGGGCTCCAGGAATAAAATTAAATGCTCAAAAGAAAGTGAACAGATTTCTCTGTTGATTAAAAAAAACCAGCCCTTTGGAGGATCAAAGAGTCAAAATGAAAAGTGATGTGTCAATAAATGGAAATCGAATGAATAAATAAATAAATAAATAAATAAATAAATAAATAAATAAATAAAAGGGAAAAATCCTCCTTAAATTAATTAAGTATTTTGGTAAACACATATGATCTTTTTTTCACTTCTGTAGACATTTTAGTTCTTCCTAGGTTTCATGGAGTAACTTTGCCATTTTATGTTGAAAAGGAAATTTTCATTCAAGTGGTGTTATTTTTCAGAAGCATGAGGGAAATTCTCACAAGAGAACCAGTAGGACCATGGCTAATAATTCTGTAGAAGAGACAAGTGAGAAAGACATGACTCCATGGACCTGAAGAATAGTAAGTGAGAACAATTATAACCCATAAGCCATATATACTTCAGCACTGTGTTTGTGCTCAGTATCAAGGAGGGTCACCAAAGAATATGTAACATTCCCTGCCTCAGACTGACACATTCTAACCTATTAAAGGGCTCAGTCATGGCCACAAGCCATATCTCTATATTGTGATGATTCTTTCCTTTAGGAGCCCACTTTCCTAGGTCACAGTTCTGAAACCTTAATCTGGAGTGAATGATGTAAGTGAACCTGTGTCTGTTCAGGTGCTATATGCTTCAAGTTGACCGTGTCCACTTCCAGAGTCATCATACCAAAATTAATGAGCCTCTGCCCTACACAAGGACCATTAGAGAATTTTACCATGATGACTTCGAATTAGATCAAAAAATGTTTCTGGAGAAGTTTTTATCCTTATATCTAACTTCTATATGAGAGTTGACAAGTGTGAGGCACTGAGGAGGAATCCCACCACATTAATCCTGTCTATGACTAGAGTCCTCTGCAGAGTTAGACCTTGGGAGGGGTCCTAGAGACCCAGGAACCACATTTCATAAAAAGGACTATGAACATGAAAGGCTTCTATTTCTGGAGAATGACCTTTTGCCTCCTAGAGCATTATGGCAGGATGTAGTTCATGAGACTGCTAGCCACTTACTGGCTGCATAAGCATGGAAAAGTTACTTAAACTCTCAGTGACTCAGTTTCTGCATCTATATAATGGAATAATGATAGTATCTAGTCATGTTAGTGAGGATTAAATAAATTAATTAGATAAAGTAAATAGAAGAGTGTCTGGCACATGATAAGTGTACTATAATTGTTAGCAACTATTATTTATTATGTGATTATGCCAACATTGTTAGAAGTCCAAATTACAAGCTCAGTTTCAACCCAAACTACTTTTATTATCAGCTGAAGAGCAGTCCCTGGGCTCTGGCCTGTTTCAAACCCATATTCTCCAGACATTAACTGGAGGCTGAGCTCAGTGCAGCTGCAGATGGGTCTATCATTGAGCTGTTGTGTGTTGGGGAGTCATGGACAGAGGCAGACATGTTGGACTCTTGCCCCAGATTCCCATGAACCATTCATACAGAAATACATAGGCCTATATCATGACATACATTTATATGGAATGTGATGGCTATTTCACCATTATCTTCTTTTCATTTAAAATTTTTTATTGAAGTATATCATTTATACATAAGCATACATAAACAATACGTGTATAGTAAAAGTTGTGAACTTATGAAACAAACATGCATAACATCATACAGAGTTCCTACACATCACCCCAACCAAGACCTTGTATTGCTGTGAAATATTTGTTAAAAATTATGAAACAGCATCATCAGAGTAGTACTACTAACTATAGTCCATTGCTTACATTCAGTAAAGCATGTTTTTAAAAAATCAATTTTACTGATACATATTAATATAGCATACAATTCCTCCAAAGTGTACAACCAATTGTATTTGCTATAATCACATTTTTGTGCATTCATCACTTCAGTCATTATTAGGGAATTTTCATTGCTTCAATATTAGTAACAACAATAAAAAAAAAAACAGACAAAAAACAAACAAGAAAGTTCCTCCCCTCTCAATCTCTCTATGCTTCCCTGAATTAACATAGCTGCTGTTTTTGGCTATTCTATCCAAACTATATAATAAATGTCTTTTAGTATAATCACAATGTTGTACATTCATCATGGTAAAAATTCTAGAACAATTTCACTCCTCCAAATGAAGGACTCCAAACCCCTTAGCATTCCTTCCTCAGAGCTACATAACAACTAATCATTCATCATTTTAAATTGATTTATATTTGCATTTTATATAAATGGAATCAGACAAATGTAATATTCTGCATCTGATCTCCTTCACTTAGTATATGGTGGGTTGTTTTTTTTTCTGATACTAACATTGTGTAGTTTTAACTTACATTTGGTCAGCTTCAAGAAAAAATGGTCTTATATATATAATTCTACCCATATTCATATTTCACATATATATTTAGTTCATAATAGGGCAACCATACAGTATTTTTGCTTTTCTATCTGGCTTGCCTCACTCAACATAATGGCCTCCAGCTTCATCCATGTTGTCATATGTTTCACAACTTCATTCCTTCTTACTGCTGCATAATATTCCATTGTGTGCATATTCCACAATTTGTTTATCTGTTCATTAGTTGATGGATACCTGGGTTGTTTCCAACTTTTGTCTATTGTGAATAATGCTGCTATGAAACACCTGGGCTGTTTCCAACTTTTGGCTATTGTGAATAATGCAGATATCTATTCCTGTCATTGCTCTCAGTTCTTTTGGGTATATACATAGCAATGGTATTGCTGGGTCCCATGGCAAGTCTATATTCAAATTCATTAGGAATTGCCAAACATTCCTTCACAGTGGCTGTACCATTCTACATTCCCACAAACAGACAATAAATATTCCTATCCCTCCACATCCTCTCCAACATTTACAGTTTTAAATAGCGGCCAGTCTAATAGGTGTGAAATGATATCTCATTGTACGATTTGCATTTCCCTAATAACTAATGATGTCAAAATTCTTTTCATGTATTTCTTCACCATTTGTATTTCTTCTTTGGATAATTGTCATTTCAAGTTTTTTGCCATTTTTATAATTGGACAGTGTCTTTTTATTGTTGAGTAGTATGGTCTCCTGATAGATCAAGGATATTACACCCTTATCAGATATGTGATTACCAAAAATTTTCTCCCATTGAGTCAGCTGCCCTTTCACTTTAAAAAGTCCACTGAGGTGCAAAAGTGTTGAATTTTGAGGAGATCTCATTTATCTATTTTTTCTTTTGTTGCTCATGCTTTGGGCTTAAGGTTTAAGAAATTACTGCCTACCACAAATCTTGAAGATGTTTTCCTACATTTTCTTTTAGGAGTTTTATGGTTGTTGTTTTTATATTTAAGCCCTTGATCCATTTTGACTTAATCTTTGTATAATGCGTGAGATAGGGTCCCCAATACTTTCTTTTGGATATGGATATCCAGTTCTCCCAGTACCATTTGTTTGATAGATTGTTCAGGCCCAGCTGGGTGGACTTAACAGCCTGGTCAAAAATCACTTAAATGTAGATATGAGGGTCAATTTCTGAGTTCTCAATTCAATTCTATTAGTCAATCTGTCTGTCCTTATGCCAGTACAATGTTATATTTACAACTGAAGTTAAGTAATATGCTTTAAAGTCACGAAGTGAGAATCCTCCAACTTCGTTCTTTTTAAGACATGGTTTGCTAATTGGGGCCCCTTATCATTCCAAATAAATTTGATTATTGGCTTTTCAATTTTTACCAAAAAGGCTGTTGGGGTTGCATTGAACCTGTAAATCAGTTTGGGTAGAATTGACATGTTAACAATATTTAGTTTTCCAATCCATGAGCATGGAATGTCCTTCCATTTACTTAAGTCTTCTTCAGTTTCTTTTAAGAATGTTTTATACTTTTCTGAATACAGGTTCTTTATGTCCTTAATTAAATTTATTCCTAAATATTTGATTGTTTTTGTTGGTATTATAAATGGAAATTTTTTTTTTCTGATTTCCTCCTCAGTTTGCACCTCAGTGGTGTATAGTCATGCTATTGATTTTGCATATTAACTTTATATCCCGCCACTTTGCTGAACTTATCTATTAATTCTAGTAGCTTTGTTGTGGATTTTTTGGGATTTTCTAGATATAGGATCATGTCATCTGTGAATAGTACAAGTTTTACTTCTTCCTTTCCTATTTGGGTGCCTTTTCTTTCTTTTATATCCTAATTGCTCTAGCTAGAGCTTCCAGCACAATATCGAATAATGATGGTGACAGTAAGCATCCCTGTCTTGTTCCTGATCTCAGGGGGAAAGCTTTCAGTCTTTCCCCATTGAATACAATGATAGCTTTAAGTTTTTCATATGTGCACTTTACCATATTGAGAAAGATTCCTTCTATTCCTGTCTTTTGGAGTATTTTTATACTGGGGTTTGTCTCAGCAGAAAAGGAACCTACTTTTGAAACAAGAGCTGTGGTTGGCATCTAAAAGGCCAGGGTCTGATGTGTTCATTGTGTGATTACATTTTTGTTGTCTCAGCTTATATTATTTGTGTATGTTAAGACAACATGCAGAATCAGTCACAAGTGGATCTGTCTATATACAACTTTATGGATGTACTAAGTTTTACAGATGTACAGAAGCTTATAGGGTACAGAAGGCTTTATTTAGGGGTTAAAAGAAGTAAAAAAGCTGAGTTATGAAAGAAGGAGAAAGAGGAGACTTTTGAAAAAGTAAATAGAAAAGTAGTATGGGATTTTTTCCTTTTGGAGTAAAGAAAACATTTTAAAATTGATTGAGGTGATGACAGTAGAACTCTGTGATGAAAATGAAAGCCACTGAGTATATGCTTTGCGTGGATTATACAAAGTCTGGAACTGTATAACACTCTGAATCCTGTTGTGGAAGATGAACTGTGGTTAACAGAAAAAAATGTAAGAATGTTCTCTCATGATCTATAACAAACATATAATACTGACACATGGGGTTAATAATTGGGTGGGTTGGGGAAAATATAACAAATGTCAGGTATTGGCTATAGTTAGAAGTAATATCTTGACACATTTTCATAACTTGTATCAAAAGTTTCACAATAATGCAAGATGGTGGTGGTGGGTGATGTAAGGGAGCCCTGTATGATGATATGCATGTTTGTTTTGTAAGGTCACAACTTTTATTATATACTCATTGTTATGTATATTCATGTATGAATTATATACTTTAATACATTTTTTTTTAAAAAAGGAAAGCAAATTTGCACAAACATGGCTCTTATAAGAATAGATTCATTCAAAAACTCACTTTCTATTACTTTAATACTATCAGACAATTTTTGCATCTTTGCTTTGATGAAAATCTTTGTTCTTAATCTCCCCTCAAGATCCAGGGCAGAGGTTGTATCTTTTGTGACCTGAGTTGGAGAATAAGTTCAATTATCATTCATAAAATTCTTTATTCTTATATATCTTCTCTGTATCTGTCATGGGAAAATACTATAATTCAAAGTCAGGGAAAGTCAAGAATTTTAAATTTTTAGATCTCATTTATATAATGAAGAACATCTAAAATGGAGCAAAATGAGAATTTGGTATTTTGTCATGGTGACTTATGAATGTAATTGGGTAGCATGAGTTTTCTAGGATTTTTAAGATGAACATTATCATATGCTTTCATAGAAAGGGCAAAAACTTCCAGAAGTAAATATCACAGTTAATTTACTTTTTCAAGCATGAGCATTTCTAATTTGTATTAAATTTGCATAATAATGCAAGTTGATATCTCATTTTCATTGTCTGTTTTCTTGGACTACATCTGTTTAGTGAGATGTTTTATTTCAATTGTATTATCAGGGATCTGTTAGATGCTAGTAACAAACAAATTTGGACTAGCTGATAGCAAAGGGGGAATTTCTCCATCCACTAATGGGGTATTTTAAAAATGGAAGGAATGAAGAATAAAATTATGGGAATGGCAGGAATAGAGTTGAGCTTTAGAAGCAACTGGAATCAGGGCCCACATCACTGCCAGGAGTCTGTTCTTCTCTTTTTGGTGTGTAAGGTTCATTCTCTCTTAGTAAGGCCTGGCTGCTGGAGGCAAAAGGGAGCTTCATACTTTTCGTAGCTTGTAACAATAGTTTCACAACAATGCCAGATGTTGGTGGTGGGTGATATATGGGAGCCTACAGGGGTGGCTCATGTAATTACAGGCATATGACTAACAACTTCAGGGTTTCATATATTGTAGCTCTACCAAAGAGTCTACTGTAATCCAGTCATAGTTAAAAAAATGATGAGCTCTTATTTCCCTTACATGGATCAATATAAACCTGGCTATTGGGGTCCACCCTGTTTATTATTGGGGTCTACCCTGTTTATTATTGCAGTCCACCCTGTTTATTGGGCACCATTCCCAGAGAAGGAATTATTAGCCAGAAGGATAGAAAATTTCTCTTCAAATACATGAGAAGAAACATCATTTTGGTACAATATTTCATCATGCCAAGGTAAATGAATCACTGAGAAAAGCTCAGAAAAATTTTCAATTAACAAATAATTTACTTTTTTTACATAGGAAAGTTCAGAAATTGTGTTTCTTTTTATTTTATTATTTACTTTTATCTTTGTTTTTATAATTTTTGGTAAATTCAATTCTCAGAAAATAGTACTCAATAGAAATAGTATTTCTATTGAGCTTTTACATACTCTCTCTTTCAGTGCTCCATGTACCCCATTTCTTCCTCTCTCTCACCACTGGACAAGGATCTGAGCAGGATACAAAATAAAGGAAAGATGGAGTTTCTGTTCTTTCCAAGCAATTAAATTTCCCCTTTCCATCTTGCTTTTCTCCTCCAGTGCCCTAAAATTTGAATTCAATCACTCATATTTCTTCAATAAATGGGTCCCTGATCATATTTGTGTCTGTTTAGTTTTCCAACCCTAAGATTTTCCTGAAGGTCCAAGTTTTATTCAACTAGATCGGTAAAAAACATTAACTTTAAAAGTGTGCTGTATCCACTAGGATTGCTATTAAGGAGCTCTTTTCAGCCTGGGGCTGTCAGACCTGATATTGTCCTGGACCCTCAGGATTGGGGAATTAACCATCAAGGTGTGTGTGTGTGTGTGTGTGTATGGACATAGAGCAAATTAGATCAGTTTTTATTGTAGATTTTTATCTTCTTTTGGTGGGAGAACTTGTAACATTGATATAAAGATATTGTCAGGGGTTCAGAAGGGAGGGGGTGTGGATAGGTGGAACAGGGCAAATTTGGAGCAGTGAGATTCTTCTGTATAATAACTGCAATGATGGATACAGGACATTATGCACTTGTCTAGGCCTATAGAATTGTACAGCACAAAGTGTAAACTATAGTGTAAACTATAGCCTTTATATAGTAACAATGCTTTCATATTCACTCAACAACTGTAAAAAATGTACCACACTAATATAAGATATCAATAATGGAGGAAACAATTTGTGGGTCTGTTTTGTTTGGGGGGAGGTTATATGGGAATTCCCTATATTTTCAGGGTAATTTTTCTGTAAATCTAAATCTAAAATTTCTCTAAAGTAAAGAAAAAGGTATATAAATGTTGGCAAAGATGTGAAGAAACTGGAACCCTTATACATTCTTGGGAATGTAAAATGGTGCAGCAGCTTTAGAGAACCAGTTTGTTAGTTCTTCAAAAAGTTAAACATAGAATTACATTATGACCTTGCAATGCCATCCCAAAGAATTGAAAACAGAGAATCAAACAGATCCATGTGTGCCAATGTAGCAGCATTATCCACAAAAGCCAAAAGTGGAAATGATCCAAGGGTCCATCAACAGTTAAATGGGTAAACAAAATGTGATAAGTAAACACAATGAAATTATTCATCTTTAAAATATGGATGAAACTTGAAAATATTATGCAAAGTGAAAAAAGCCAGGAAAAAAAAAAGCCCAAATATTGTATGATTCTACTTACCTGAAAGGTCTAGAATAAGCACATTCATATAAACAGAAAGCAGATTACAGATTACCAGTTGCCTAGAGGAAAGAGAATGGGCACTATTGTGTAATGCATACAGAGCCTCTATTTGGGGCAATGAAAAATTTTTGGTGGTGGACGATTACTTCTTGTGTGGCAACTGGGGGAGGAGGTGAGGCCACACTTATGGGTAAAGCACTTGGGTTCCAGATCAAATCTGGGGCTTTACCAATCACTGTTTAGGTAATAATTTCAGTGTCTTTGGAAGCAAAACTGGATTAACATCACCTGCATTACCTGTTTAACAGCGTGATTGTGAGGATAAAAATGACATGATGTATTTTGAAAGTAGTTAGTAAACATGAAACCCTTTATGGGGTGTCATTACACTTTGTCTTTCATGGTTTGGTTCCCTTGTAACTGAGAATTAAGAATTAACAACTGATTATGAATACTGACTCATTATGTAAAGCCTTTTTCTTTCTAGTACATTTATGGAATAGCTAAAAGTTAATACCTGAAATACTGAATCTTGCTGAACCTATCTCAGCCCTTGTTTCCAGTTGCTATTGTAATGATAACCACTCCACTTTCATTGTTTGAATCCATAAATACCCAAAACTCCTTATACTCAGGGAGATTTTTAGGCCTATAGGCCATCTGATCTGCTTTGACTTAGCAATAAATCTTTCTCCCTTTGAAATCCCAGTATTGCAGGAATTGGACATTGTAGTGAATCAGGCTGAGAACCTCCACTTTTGCTTGGTAACACCACTGTTTCACTTTGTGGAACTGTCTGCCTCCCTCATCTCCCTTAATTTAATTGAAGTCAGTTCATATTTGGTTTCTGTCCCTTGCAACCACAGGAGACTGTCCAGGATGGTGGTGGTGTGACCAAGTGTTTGTGGCTGGAAAGTGGAGACAGGGCTGTCATGGCCTCTTGCTTAGAAATGGAGCAGGGAGGTCTGTGGGGCTGAGAGATAAGGACACAAGATTTTTTTATTTTATTTTTTTAGGAGGTGTCAGGGATTGAACCCAGGATCTTGTGTATGGGAAGAAGGAACTCAAACACTGAGCTATATCTGCTCCCCATGATAAGTTTTTTATATCTGTATTTATGCTGAAAGCAAACCGAATTTTTCTGGGTCAGAGGTAGACTGATTACTTACATATCTCTATGCCAATCCCCATTGCCCCATTTTTCCTTGGAGTCATGCAATGAGGGCAGATGCCACTCTGTATTATAGACAAGGTCTGTACTCTAGGGGAGGGACCCCAAAATGGTGAATTTTGGAACTTCCATTGAAAAATACCACACAGCTACCCTCTACCCTCTAGAGAGAGAGAAACCCTATCTTTCTAAGGTAAATCAACCCTCCTGGGGAGGAAAGGGATGGTGTAAAATGATTGTGAATGGACATAATGAATATAAATGAGTATAAATGAATGACTCCAGGGAGAGAAACATGCAAATATACATGATTCTTGCCAGAACTTGGGCAGTGAGACGATAGAGATCTGCAGTGTGACCCTGAGGTTTTTGGCCAGGGAAACTGTATGCTGAGGCTATTTACAAGGGTAGCATATATGGGAGAGGACTAGGAGGAAAGGGTTTTTGGGGGGTGGTGGATAGGAGTCACAGGATGATATGTGATGATTACATCTTGGAACAAGTTGAGTTTTAGGGGCTTGAGGGTTTGAAAGTCACAACAGATCTGGGCTGCAGGTTTGGATGTGGGAGCTCTTAGCCGTAGTGGGAGATAGCTGTGGATATGATAAAGAGGCTAGTGTGGACAGAGGACAGAACCCTGCATGTGGCAATCCACTTGCAGGCTTCCAACAGGCAGCTGTAAACAGAGAAGAGTTAAGCACCTTTTCACATCCCATAGTCACATTCTATTTAGCCTGGGGAGTGTTGTTTAACATGCAGAACCTTCCCACCTAAAAATCTAGGGCACAGCTGCTGACTTGTCCTAGAAAGAGGACAACCCCAACCTCAGAATCAGATGGGAATATTTCAAACCAAACCAATCCAAAGCCAAAACAAGTGCCCAGGTCCCAGCTCACCCTCAGAAATCCTGCTTCCATCAGTTATGATCAGTCTTTTGAGCTAGCAGGTGAGCCTAATGACATCCAGATTTTCAGTAGAGCTGTTACGAAGTTCCAAGCATATGATTTTCACAGGAGCAATGAAATGACAGGATGACAAGGGCCCTGGTGTGTTTTACAAAATTTTGGTTCCTGGGCATCTGCCCTAATAGTCTGCCTCATAAGCCATGTCCAGATCAGCATGTAAGGAGGCTGTACTTCACTGAGTCCACTGGCTACTTCAACATCTGGAAAAACTTATCCTACTTGTGCAAAGGAGAGATTACCCAGCTGAAGCTTGTACAAAGTAGAGAAATGGGAGAGAGAAGAGTTCCCATTGTTGTGTCTACCATTTTCCTAAAATGTAACTGAGAAGCAGCTAATATAAACAAATTAAAACTCTGTTACATCATAGCAATAAGATTAGGGAACTACAAATAAAAATAAAAATTAAAAAGATGGCATTAGTGTAGGAGGGCACACACTGCAAGCTCCCAGAACAAGGCGGATTGTGGACAGGGTCCTGCCCTGGGGTCTGTGCTGTGCACGCGTGGAGTGAGAAGCTTGGGAAATCTATCTGCGTGGATCGGCAGCGTGGACCGAATGGTGGAGATTCGTGAGTTTTGAGGCTGCAGGTGGAGGTTGGCACAGGCGGCTGAGCCCCGCAGTTAGGGAAAAAAAAATTAAATTAAATAAAACGGCCATTTGGAGCCGCGGGCGGGGCAAAAAAGTTTTATTTTCTGGGGATCTGGCTGCCTGGCTCCCCTTGGACCTTGTGTGAACAGAGCAAATGAGCTAATCAGCACCCGATGAACTGGAGGGGGGATTTTGGTTGGGAAACCCAGATGATTTCCCTAGCCACCCAGGGATAAGAACGGGGCCTCTGCGGAGTCAGGAGGAAGGGACACTTCCCAAAAAAGGGAGGGTTCTGTTGGAAGAAAGGGAAGGGTATTTTATATTTTTAGACATCGATCTGGCTGCCTGCACGGCCCCATAGCTTTGGGGAGCAGATAAGCTGACCTGAAGCACCATTAGGTGAATCTGCACTCAAACTGATTTACTGAGCAGCCCGGTGATGCTGGAGCTCAGAGCCAGAAGGGGCAGAATCCGCTTTCTTTAGCACTCCTCACTGACTAACATCAGAGCTTCAGCTAACCTGGGGAGTCCAGAAAGTGGGACGTGCTTGATTAATTTCCACGGGCCCACTAGGGACCCTTCTGTAAGGGCGTTGGTCTAGAGGAGGAATTATTTTGGGTGTTGCATTTGGCTAAAAAATAAAATTAAAATTAAAAAAAAAAATAAAGTGAGGTCACCTCAACAAATGAAAAAGAAATTCTTTTTAATTTAGTTTAATAGCTAAAAGCTGCTTCAGGACCTGCATATAGAACCCTGTGGGGAAATTCATTGATAAACACAAGTAGGCAGGAAGGATCCATGTGGACCTTAGGGGAATCATTTACCCCCCTTAGCACTGTTTGACTGCTTCCCTGTGTGGATCTTTCGTTTCTCTCTGTTAATTTCAGGTCTATTGCTATTATTTCCTTTTCCCTCCCCCCTTCCCTTTTCCTTCTATTTTTTTTTTAAAATAGGTGCTGCCAGCTTGTCACTTCTTTGCTGAGCTTCTTTTTCAGTAATTTCCCACTTGCTGAATATATTGATTCTGTATTACAAACTATCGCTTATCCTTCCTGCATCTTTCTGCCTTCTGTTTTCTGTTGTGGCTCTTAGAGACAACGTTTTTTTAATAGGCCCACAACTTAAGGGTGTCAATTTCTACGCCATCTATTTTGTTTTCTACTTCTTCCTTTTTCTTTATTAGTATTAACTTTTTCCTTTCAGACCTTTCTTTACTATTTCTCTCCCACCTCATAATTCTAGCCTTCTAAATCACTATATATATATTCTTCCATTTGTTTTCCCAGTCCATTGTAGAAAGTCCATATTTTTTCCTAGTAATCTACACTGCCTACACAAGTTAAATATTCATCTCATTAAGTCTCATTTTGCCCCTCTTCTAACTTTTATCAATATTTCTATTATCCTTCTGCCTTCCTTACATCTTTTGATTCCTCCGGCCCTAACCTTTTGCCTTCAAGGGAACATAGAAAGAAGCAAGGAAATAAAATAAGAAGAAAAACTGCCAAAGAGAAAACTTAACTCACACGCAGAACCAACAGCTAAATAAAATTCTAGAGCATAGAGAAAAGCTAATCAACTGAACAAACCCATCAAGATAATATGATGACCAGAGGGCAACAGAAAAATACAAATGACTCTGAGAAACTGGAAAACATGGACCAGTCCAATGCACAAAATAAAAACCAGGAAGAAATGCACTACACCGAACAACTAATCAAAGCTGTCCAAACAAATATCATGGACCAACTTAAAGAACTTAAGGAAGAGATTAAGGATATAAAGAAGACACTGGGAGAACATACTGAAGAAATAGCTAACACACCTAAAAAGGTAATGGATATGATGGCGAACAAAAACACAAGTCAAGAAATGAAAAAGACGCTGGACTCACATGGCAGCAGAATTGAACAGGCAGAGGAAAGAATAAGAGATATGGAAGACAATACAGTTGAAATCAAAGAGATTGTAGAAAAGATAGACAAAAAGATAGAAAAAATCCAGTATGGTCCCAGGGAATTAACCGATAATGCAAAACGCACAGACATATGTATTATGGGAATCCTAGAAGGAGAAGAGAAGGGAAAGGGAACAGAAGGAGTGTCGAAGGAAGTTGTGGCTGGAAACTTCCCAACTCTATTGAGGGAGATGGATGTGCAGATCCAGGAAGCACAGCGCACCCCAAATAGTATAAATACCAACAGGCCAGCTCCAAGACATATACTTGTCAAAGTGTCCAATGCTCAAGACAAAGAGAAAATACTCAAGGCAGCAAGAGAAAAGAGAACCATCACATACAAGGGAAGCACAATAAGATTAAGTGCTGATTTCTCAGCTGAAACCATGGAGGCAAGAAGACAGTGGTATGACATAGTCAAAACACTAAAAGAAAAAAACTTCCAGCCATGAATTCTCTATCCAGCAAAATTGGCATTCAAAAATGATGGAGAGTTCAAAATATTCACAGATAAACAGCAATTAAGAGAGTATATCAAGAAGAAACCAGCACTTCAAGAAATACTAAAGGAATCTCTACAAGTTGAAAGGAAAAAACAAAGGAGAGAGAGTTGGAGGAGAGTTTAAAAACAACTGAAAATTCAAAAAGAGAAACAAAACAACATATGACATACATTAACCCAAAGAAAAAATGACTGAAGTAAGAAATTCATTACAAGTAATAACACTGAATATTAATGGATTAAATTCACGAATCAAAAGACACAGATTGGCAGAATGGATAAGAAAATATGATCCATCTATATGCTGTCTACAAGAAACCCACCTTTGACACAGGGATTCAAGGAGGCTGAAAGTGAATGGTTGGAAAACCATTTTACAAGCTAACAATAGCCAAAGAAGGGCAGGAGTAGCTATTCTAATATCAGACAAAATTGACTTTAAATGCAAAACTATTGTAAGAGACAAAGATGGACACAACATATTAGTAAAAGGAGTAATCTCTCAAGAAGAGAGAACAATCATCGACATTTACACACCTAATCAAGGTACCTCAAAATACATGCGGCAAACTCTGGAAAAACTAAGAGGAGAAATAAATTCCTCTACAATTATAGCAGGGGACTTCAACACACCACTATCTTCAGTAGACAGATCATCTAGGTAGAGAATCAATAAAGAAACTAAGGCAATCAACAATACATTAGAAGATTTGGTCTTAATAGTCATATACAGAACACTACAACCAAATACAGCGGGATTTACATTATTCTCCAGTGCACATGGAACATACTCCAAAATAGACCACATGCTAGGCCACAAAACAACACTTAATGAATTCAGAAAGTTTGAGATTATACAATGTAATTTCTCTGACCACAACGGAATGAAGTTGGAAATCACTAAGGGCCAGAGAAACAGGTTAGGCACAAGGATATGGAAGTTAAACAACACACTCTTAGACAAACAGTGCGTCAAAGACGAAATTTCTAAAGAAATCAGTAACTACCTTGAAACTAATGAAAACAACAACACAACATATCAAAACCTATGGGATGCAGCGAAAGTGGTCCTAGGAGGGAAGTTCATAGCCATAAATTCATATATTAAAAAAGAAGAAAGAGCTAAAATTGAAAACCTAACTGTACACTTGGAGGAATTGGAAAAACAACAACAAACTAAACCTAAAGGAAGTAGAAAGCAGGAAATAACCAAGATTAGAACAGAACTAAATGAAATAGAGAATAAGAAAGCACTGGAAACAATAAACAAAACCAAAAGCTGGTTCTTCGAGAATATCAACAAAATTGACAAACCCTTAGCCAAACTAACAAAGAAAAAGAGAGAAAAGATGCAAATACGTAAAATAAGGAATGAGCAGGGTGATATCACAACTGACCCCACAGAAATAAAGAGTATCATAAGAGGATACTTTGAAAAATTATATGCCAACAAGAATGACAATTTAGAGGAAATGGACAAGTTTCTAGAAACCCACAAACAGCCAACATTGATGAAAGAAGAAATAGATGAACTCAACAGCCCAATTACAAGTAAAGAGATAGACTCAGTCATTAAAAACCTCCCAACTAAGAAGAGTCCAGGACCAGATGGCTTCACAGCTGAATTCTACCAAACATTCCGGAAAGAGCTAACACCAATTCTACTTAAGCTCTT